>JAGDQP010035340.1:0-19638 GCA_022664845.1 Lepisma saccharinum
CGAATCCCGGCGAGTTTCGTCAGTTTGGTACATAGTAACAGTATATCTAGGTTCTACTGTAATTTCCGCAAATATTGGTTATAGTGGTACCGAAAATGTATGAAAAATATTCAAGTACATGAATCGGAGTAGAAATATGTTGGTTTGGTAGAAATTGTTCAATGAACACCGACGATATTGGGAAATGTCTATTTTTTCTAGATGGCGGCCGAAGGTACCGAAAATAAATGGGAACAATTGAGGTACATCGCTTTGAGTCGAAAGTTGTTGGTTTGGTTGAAATTTTCCTATAAACGCCGAAGATATAGGAAAAAAAGTCCGTATTTTAAAGATGGCGGTCGATGGTACCGAAAATACATGAAAAACATTTAAATACATTTAAAAATGATTTTAAAATATTTAAATAGTTCTGAGTCGAAATGTGCAGGTTTGGTTGAGATATTCTCCAAAATACCGAATATATAGGAAAAATTTCATTGTTCAAGATGGCGGCCGAAAATATCTCGAATACATGGAACGGCTGAAGTACAATCGTGCGGGTAGAAAATACATCAAAACCAATGATGCACGTCGTTCTGAGTCGAAATACGTTTGTTTAGGCAAGATGTCTTCTGTGTGAATCTTTGTCGGCAATTATGGATTCAACGGGGCGAATGTTTGATCATATCGTAATGACCAGCGTGTATAGCGAACAGGTGGACATTGTATAAACAATAACACACATGTTTATAGAACAAACATGTGGTTATGCAAGTAAACAAATAATACATACACATTGGAGCAGACGACGGTCAACTCCTCAAACTAACACCAGATGGAGCGAATAACGGAAGACAGAGGGAGCTGGAGTCAAGTAGGAGAAGCAAGAGGAACCACCCCTACATTCACCTTTACAAAGGACCTGCACAGAGCAAGAGCCATCACTCATTTTCCCCGGGTGGTCAGCTCCTCTCCTTCAACCGTTCGCAGTTTGCTAAGAAACTGGAACATCCTAGTACGTAGTTCGCTAAGGAACTGGTACTATCCTGCACAGGTAGTTCGCCAAGGAACTGGTACAACCACCTGACACGTAATTCGCTAAGGAATTGGTGTCATCCGCACACGTAGTTCGCCAAGGAACTGGTGTGTACTCTTACCTTAATATTCTCCGTACGTAGTTCGTTAAGGAACTGGTACAACTTCCCGACACGCAGCTTGCTAAGGAACTGGTGTCATCCTATTTTCCAGAACCCCTAACTGATCACTATTAAATAAGACATATTTAATCATTTGTATTCAGATAACTGTAAACTGTGTTCTTCGGGACGGTAATTTTGTTAACTTTATTCGTGTATGTTAATAAAGGGTTGAGGGCTATAAACCAATCCCGTATATCTTTGACTCTACCAAATCAAAACTAAAGGGAACATTACGATATAATGTGTTTCTCGTAACCTAATCTTGATAATTTACCTTTACGCCAAATTTCGCTTGACTAGCTCATGCGGTTATATCGTAACCAGACTCTCCGGGGGGCTCTGTCCTCATGGTACAGATTTACCTTCGTACCCCCAGGGGGCTGAGGCCCAATATGGGAAGTTTGCCCCATTTATTGTAACATACTCTTGGCCATAAACCTTCATACCAAATTTCGTTTCTCTAGCTTCAGTGGCGTGGAAAATGGGTTTTCGGCTGCCATTTTGGATTAAAGATGGCTACTCTATAACGTTTTCCTATATTGTCGTAAACTACTTGTGATGGTACACTTTCATAAAAAATTTCATTGCTCTAGCTCAAACGGTTTGGAGAATGGTTTTAGCCTGCCATTTTGCATCCAAGATGGCGACTTTTTCAAAATTTTATAATATTATTCTAACTATGTGTGATAATACACCTTTATGCGAAATTTCGTATCTCTAGATCAAATTGTGTGGAAAATGGATTTTTGGGGTCCACCATTTTGTATCCATGATGGCATCTTTGGGGACAATTTGTAATATTTTCGTAACCTATTAGTGATGATATACCTTCGAACCAATTTTTGTTTCTCTGGCTCCAGGAGTTTAGACTATGCCCTCTATACAACAATATGTTTGGAGACCATTTTGAATCCAAGATGGCGAGTTTTTCACCATTTTGTAATATTTTCTTAATCTACTAGTTATGGTGTACCTTCATACCATATTTGGTATTTCTAGCTCCAACGACTTAGGATATGAACTCTACATAGAGATGGAGAATACTAAGCGATTTGAAAGGACCTGCCACTTTTAGAGTCTAACCGATAAGTTTCCCCACCGTCGGACTTGAGATTCAATGGTAACAGACAGACAGAGAGTACAAACTCTATATCTTTCCTTATTCACTAACGTTCAGGAGGGTGGGACTAAGAAACCTACAGATTTGGAATACTAAGCGATTGAAAAGGACCTGCCAGTTTTAGAGTTTATTTGATAGGTGATTTCATGCTTTGAGACTATTACGAATCCAACGGTGCATGGCTCACCTCTGTCGGACTTGTAGTTACTGAGATCTAGGAGAAACACAAATGGAGAATACTAAGCGATTCAAAAGGAGCTGCTATTTTTAGAGTCAAACTGATAATTTTCCCCACCGTTTCAGACCATGACAAATCCAACGGTGTATGGTTCTTCTCTGTCTGACTTGTAGTTACTGAGATCGAGGGGAGGGGGGATATACCATGTCAAAATAATGAAAAAAATGGAGCAAACTAAGTAAACGGAAAGGACCTGGTCAGTTTTAGAGTCAAAGTCATACGTTTCCCCACCGTTTCAGATCATGACGAATCCAACGGTGTATGTCTCAACTCTGTCGGACTTGTAGTTGCTGAGATGCAAGAAGGATAGACAGACAGAGTGGACAAACTCTATATTGTCCCTTATTCACTGACGTTCAACTGTCATTGGTAACATCAGAAATGAAAGCATTGCGTAGCCATCTTTTCACACAATTCTTTGTGATGTTACCTGACGCATTAGCATCTACCATACTACTAGAAGGAGTTTCCCGTTTCAAGATTTCTGTTATTTAGGGGCCAAATTCACCTTTAGGGCAGTGGGGTCACCTCTCAGCGTTCACAGGATCACGTGAACTGCCAACTATTTTTCAATTATTGTTATTATTATTATTATATTTTCGTCTCAGATTATGTTTCTTATCGAGAGATTAAGAACATACCAAATTTTAAATTGTTACACTGAGGCATAGGTATACAGTTCCTTTATCAAGTTGTGGGGACTATCCAATTCGTTTCGCGTTCACATATATGTTGTGTACTCGTTGCTCCATATACGCTTAAGTGGGGTTAGGCCTAACTTATAACATTGTGTATAAGGGAACTCGACGTGCACAATCCGAATGGGAACGAAGACAGCAGTGATCACTGTCGCTAACTCTCCTTGACTTTTCCAACCATTCTCGTGTTTAAAATGTAATTAAATACTCTGGCAGAAGCAAGGACAAACTTTCATTACATACCAGAATCTCAAAGCACACAATAAATCATTAATGGACAAACATATTAAACGCTTGAATAACATAATGTTGCATCTCTATTTACATAAAGTTGTTTGAGTTCCAGTCTAGTGTCAGTTATAATCGAAGATCTAATGAACAGTATCGTGCAGTTTGCAACATTGCGTTTTTAGTGTATCGGGCAAGAGATTGAAGGGATTCTCGGAACTTGTTTGTTCGTTTGGCTATTAAAGATTTATCAATAGAAAAAAAAAATACAACTTTCATTTTCAATGCATTCCAGTAGACCAGTACATAATAAGTTCACAGACTTCTGCGCTTTACTAACTTTAAGTAAATTAGGGCAATGAGACTACTTGACCAACCCCCTCATACCTAAAAGCGCCAAAACACAAGATCTGAAGAGAGAAAATATTGTAATTTTCGGATTTTGTGAGATATTTTGTAATATTGTGTGGTAAAGAGGGAGATTGATGTAATTTCTATTCACCAATCACAGTCCTCAGATACCTTCTAAGGAAGAAAGAAAATGTTGTCTACTTTTGTGAGTTATTTTGCAATATGAAACATCGAATTAAGTGAGCGTTTTCTTTTTCCATATTTAAACTAGAAGAATGGACTTCATATATAAATAAAAATAAGAAGGATATATGCAATTTCTTATTTTTGCTTTTTTGTGTATTTACTGTGAAGTGCGACAGTTTGGCCGTCAATTTTCAGTTGTCTTATTCTCGTGGAAAACTGCTCTAAGATACATTCGCCGCTGCACTGTCGACCTTTCGTACCTGCATATCTCAAAATACGTATTTTTATGTTTGGAGTTTCCTCTTTTTTCTTAACTGAATACGTAGTGTGAATAAGTTATGGAAAGTTATAGTTCTAGTCTGTACTTAACACATTGAGAAATCAAGCTTCCAAACGATGTGTTTCTTGTTCTCGTACTTTCCTCGTTGCTTATAGGAGCAGGGACTCTACATGGATTTTAAGTTTAGAGGGGTTTAAAGTAAAAATTGGGGTTTTGCAAAATTTCTATCGATTTTTACCGTAATAATTTGTAGTTAGATGCGTTCGAGGATTTGGTATGGTGACATCCCCACGGGGGGTGGGGTTCTGGAGGAATCACTGGTTGTGAACTACCATCTTTCAAGCCCACGAGACGCCACTGCTTTAGGGTCTTGGAAGCAGATATTTAGGTTCAGTGTTCGAAGTGAAAAAAAAAGAAAAACAGAGACGGTATGTTTTCCCAATATTTGCCTAGACATATAAGCAAGTGGTATATAAGAACATATATGCTGTCTGCTTCAGTAACGGTATGCTTTTTAGCTCTCGAAAACCAAAGCTTTTATGCCATACCGTTGCATACCGCCTCACTTCGACCACTGTAAGTCCCAAGTTTACCTGCTTGAACTGTTAACGAGTGTGTGATGGATATAACAGATTATAGCATTATAAGAGTGTGTTTCCCGCCAGTGTGATAACGTTCTACCAGACGTCATTTCATACTCAAAACGCGATTGGTCGGTGTTAAACACAAACATGTATCATATGGGATTTCTGTAATAATATCGTTAATCTTCCAATTCACAAAATTGAAGTAATAATAGTACACCTATGAAGAATTCAGAAATTTTGTAAAAACTTTACATTACTTTACAGTAAATCGAACTACAACCTGTGTTATCGATGTCTTGTACTCACTCCATGAGAGAAAGGAGGAGGCAAGATAGCGACCTTGTCGTTCTAAACTAGTTCCGTATTTGTCTGGTGTAAATGAAGAAAATCAGGATAAATTTGAATGAAAAGGCCAGCATAAACAAAACTTGATCTAGTACCTCATGCTGATCTGTTGACCTCGAACTCGACCTCGATCCGCTGAATAAACCACGGGGACTGTATCACAACAGTTGTGTTTGTGTGCTGGATATTTTATTCATTTAAAGCAATTATTATTTATACATAATTGTTACAATTATATCATCACCTTGGAACTAGAAGGTAGTATGTACGCTTTTGGTACTTTTGAGAAAAAAAAATAAAGTCTGAAGTTCCATTTAATGTATGTATAAATTAATTTCGTTTCTAATATTTCTAGCCACTTGGAGATCGTTTTGTGAGATATTAATTTTGGGGTTGATGCCCTTCAGTACAAGGTTTTTAACTGCAGTGTTAAGTCCATTTTGCCAGAATATGGACATAGTATCTTCTGGTTCTAAGGTGACGATATGCTAAGACAGTTGTAGCATTGAAATAATGAAAGAGGATTAATTTGTTCAAGAGGCGACCTGTGTAAGAGGCGACCAAAGGCATTAATATAATAATCAAGTACTTCTGGTTGTACCATTTTCATTTTACTTTTTCATAAAACCCGTGTCGCTAGTCCCACAAATGTCATTTATTGATTTGATTTACTCTGAACGTGTGTTTAACAAGAAAGCATTTGTAGCTCTCGCTTTTCAATAGTTCGAGAATTTCACAATTTCCCTCTTTAGGCGTTTACAAAGCAATTACTCACAGTGGACAATTTTGCTTGTACACATTCGTGACTCTATCTCTACAGAACCAATAAACCTCCACCTCTCACGTCAAGTTTCTAGTGTACATTGGGTTCTATAGCCGACAAATGTACGAACTAGTGAAACAATGTATACAGTAACCACAGACTTGACGTCGTGTCTGTATCCTAATGATCTGGGTTATAATACCAACACGTATACACTTCACTTTTGGTTAGTAATGCTCTAACTTCAAAGTATCCCCAAAACATTAGACGCTTGTTATTTATCCCATTATTAATGGGTAAATTTGGTGTTTGGCTACAAATAGGTCACTTGTTAAAGCTAAAATGGCGATAAAACTATAAATACAAGCTTTCTATTTAATCCGAATTATATACAAAACAATTTAAAGTACACGGAAAAAACGGTTTCTTAAATCAGTAAAAAGTTATTTTCCTGAATTTTAAGAAGCCGTTTTTCAGTGTGCAATATAATTCAATTCTCCCTCTATTTTGTTTTCTGATAACTATTCACACTGTAGAAAAGGGTGTTTCACGGCCAAGTCGTTGGCAGCACAGGCATCAGTGGTACCATCGTTAAATCATTTTTACATTTTTTCCGCCCTTAGACGCAATAGGAGATTAATCGTAAGACCATTTTTAAGGTACACTTCGCATTAAAAAATGCGACAGCGAACGCCGTGCAGCTAGGCAACCCAAATTGCACCTTCTTATCCCATAATCGTGTCTGATAAACAGACCCCGTCTTTCCCCTTCCTTCGTCTCGCCCATACTAAACTCAGCAAACATCATGAGCACGGTTTTTTTTTTCAAAATAGATGTGTATTAGTATCAATAAAATGGAAGAATGAAAGCCAGACGAATCAATATACATAAGTTGATGGAGGGAGAAATTTAAACACATACAATGAAACATTTAAACCGATGGATGTCTGTTAGACAGAGGCAGAGAAATGAGAGAGAGAAAGAGAGAAAAGGGAAAGGAGGGCGAGAAGAAGAAATACAGATAAAAATATTTGGTCAATTGGTCAAATCTGGAAATTATACCTAGAAATTTGCCGACCATATTGTAGCCGCAATTTTGAATTTTTAAATTTTGACTTCATAATCATTATCAGCGAACTCGAAAATGTAATGAAACTAATTTTCAGACCATTTGGAGAATTTTGAAAAGATTTTGCCCGCCATATTGGATTCGCTATTTTGAATTATGTCTTCATAATCATCAGCGAAATCAAAAACCTGTGTACATAATATCATGCAAATTCAACAATGTTTTAATTTTGGGGATTTCAGCTCACTGTGCGTTAACTCGAAATAGATAGCTGATTTGTTGGAAAGGGGTTGGATAACTGTTGCACTCGTCATAGATCGTTGACAAGTACAAATCAAGAAATATAGAATCGTCAATGCATTCTAAATGAACTACACTGGTTTGACTACTTTTGCAAATTAATAGACCTACCTTTAATACACAAGATAGCACAGAAATCTCGATTTCGCTGTCAGAAAGAGTTGGTCCCCTATGACACTCAGTCCTTGAATTTTAAAGAGGCCTCTTTTTACTTAGTACAGACACAATCTACAACTTTTTCACCAAAACTTGCTTGAAATGGTCTACTGAACATGTAATTTTGGTGCAAATCAAAACTTAAATTAGAGGAAGAAAGAGGAATTGAAAACTGGAAATGGAAAACGACGTAGGTGTCAAAATTTTGAAAATCGCGTTTTTGATGTTAAACTGTTTGAAGTGCTAAGCCTAATAACCTGGAAAAAGTTGGAAGTGCCTAGACGATTGCAAATAATACAAAATCGTGACGAAAGATGTCCGTAGTAATGCAAGAAGATGGCGGAGATCATCTGTTTTCTCGCTCTCCTGTAAAATTTTGGCTTTGGCACTTACATCGCTGTCCATTTCCAGTCTTTAATTCATAATTCAGGAGAAAATGATGAATTCACCATCTTAGTTCAAAATGTATAACTACTGATGGATGCAGTTCCACTGGATTCGAAGACTCTGGCTACATTTTTATCGTCCTTGGACTTGATAATAACAGACAATCAAACTCATACAGCGTTCGAAATAGAAATTTACAAATTACGGAGACGGGATGTGTGGAAATACTTATCTACACCTGAATTAATTCCTCATTCTGTTCCTGTAGCAATATACTAGTGATCACGCGAACCTCACTGGATTAATCGTACTTTGTTGTTGATCAGATTAGATACTTTAGCTCTGTAACGGTCTCCTTAAAGATGCCTAAAAACCTTAAATAAATTCAATGCTAAGGCACCGTAAACGATTTATTTTATGACACTTACATGTCATGTCTGCTAGTTAAATTTTTTCTATTGCATTCCCTTTGGATAATGAAAGGTTTCCTCTTCGTGAGTTCAACGACGAAGCAGCGACGTAAAAAGCGCAAATGGATAAAACATCAACCCACAAAAACAGCGACGAGTGAAAAGAGGGATGTACAAAAACCGCGACCACAAAAATGTGATCCAAAAACCATGACACACAAAATCAGCGACAGACAGAAACCGAGACATGCAAAATCCGCGAAACTCAAAAACAGCAAAAGACAAAAACCGCGACCACAAAGCCGTGACGCACGAAAACAACGACATACAAAAACCCACCACACAATGACTCACAAACTACGACGATAAAAGTGGAGCCTAAAAAACCCGACGGTGAAAACACCAATATACAAAATCAGTGGCAGAATAAAGCGGCGACCATCAAATAAAGACTCAAAACTAAGAACCCAAAAACAGCGATGGATGAGAATTACGATGACAGAACAGCGACATACAAACAATGCGACAGACAGAAACGGCGACAACAAAAGCCGCGACTCACAAAGAACAGGAAAGCGGGAACACAAAATGTGGTCCAGCATAATGACTAATTCTCAGTAAGCCCCGTAATTATTATTTTATTGTTTGTTTTATAACAAGGGAAGTACAAAATGCTAACTCATTTTCTGTTCGACTTGTTAGTATTGAGTGGATTGAGGAAAGATGCGCATTTGAGAAAGATGCCCATAGTAGTGTAATTCCATAACTATGATCCTAGATGAAAAAATATGGTGTGAAAGAACTAGTCCAGGGCCGGATTAAGGGGGGGTTAGGGGGCTGTATCCCCGAGCCTCCAGGTGGACGGGGGCCTAAACTCGGATCAAAATCTCAACTGGCTATCTAAAAGCATCATAAAATAAAACAGGAGAAGGTAAAATATGACCAAGAAATATGAAACAAATTTCTTTATTTGCTATATCAACCGTCTTAATACAATAGCTTAAATCAGTTTTAGAAAAAGATCGAATATAGTGCATGATAATCGTGATTCATATTTTCTTGTTGTTGAATAGGATTGTTCTGCAGTCTCATGCTCGTTAAACCTCGTGGCACAAAACAGTGCAGAGGAATCCTTAGAATCAGCTGATATATTTTTAAAAAAAAGTTTTGCAACGACTGTATGACTTTTTTGTAGCTTCTTCTCATCGTTTGAACATTCTTGTGAAGAATAATGGTCGACTTTAGGCATTGCCCAATACTAGATGGTCGTGCCGTGAGGAAGCAATATCAGATGTTCGACAGAATGTCGATGCCATTTACGTACCACTTGAAGAAATTGTCAAGAACAAAGAAGAAAAGGCAGAGACAAGGAAAGGCAGAATCGCTTGGGAAAAAGCTAAAAAAACTGGAGATAGCTATATTGGTTGTTTTCTGGGATGACGCGTTGTCTCGAATGAACAAAACTAACAAATATTTGCAAAAGCCTGGACAGGATTTAATTAACGGGTGTCAATCCAATTATTGATTCCGTTTTTCAGCCATGTTAGGGAAAATTTTGATGAATATGAAAACCAAGGTAGAAGCTTAAGTAAGCATGTGTATCAAGAATTTTGCGACGAAAGAAAACGTAAAATAAGAAGAAGATTCCCTGATGCAGAAAGATCAGAAGAATTGAGTGAGCGTGATAAATTTCGTGTGTCACTTATTACAGTTGTTAATAAACTACAAGCAGAACTTATAAAGCGATAAGAAAAGTACTGCTAAGTAGTCGATCTTTCCCGACCTTTAACAAACAATATAGTGAAGCAAGAAGCTAAAGAACTCCAAACGTAAACGTCAAATATTTGTGAAAAATACAGAGGTTACCTCGATGAAGAAAATTTTCGTTCTGAAATTCTCCATTTCAGTGAATAATTGAAGTGTGCCCTCAATCAAGTGAACCTGCTAATACCGTATTGGCCCGAATCTAAGCCGCACCCGAGTATAAGCCGGATCCTTAATTTTATGGGGGGAAGGAGAAAAAAAGAAAAATTCAGTGCAGAGAAATTTGCCTATCACATTACCCAGTTACAAAACTGTTTACACTATAGGGTCACTCTTGAACACATTTTTCTTCAGTTACCGTATAATGTGGGTAAATAACAAAAAAATACCGGTACAACTAATCAGAGTCTTCTCCAATGTCACTGCTAACTTCACTACTATCGGTACTGGTATTTGTTTCATCACTGCCACTACTGGTACCAACATTCTCCTCCCAAAGTACATCGTCCTCACTGTCATCCAGAGCATTAGACACGCAGCATTTCTTGAATCCTTTGATGATAGAGTCTGGTGATATTGTGTGCCATGAAGAACCACTCACACATAAGGCTGACAGATGGCTTCTATTACATGTGAAAAATTATCGGCCGCGCAAATAAGCCGCACCTTAAATTTTCATGTACGAAATTTGAAAAATAAACGCGGCTTATATTCGGGCCAATACGGTATACCACCAATCGCATTATAAGAATTAATGTTTCAAATTGATCTTGGTGATACTTTTCCAAGCATAATGATTGCTTATCGGATTTTCCTGTTAATACTAATCGCGAATTGTGAAGCTGAGAGTGTATTCTCCAAATTAGCCCTTATCAAGAACAAATTACGTGCTACAATGGAACAAGAATGTATTTCCGCTCTCGCCTTCTTATCAATTGAAAGTGAGGTGACCAGTTCTTTTGACTTCCACTAGGGGTAGGATTTCGCTAGGACGAAAGCTAAGAAAAGAAATATTTGAGATACTTTTTTTTGTTTGTTTATTATATTTACATAATATGTAGTGTACGTTTTTTTATGCATTGGGAACGTTCTATTTTAATATCATCTAATGCATGGCATGGTTGATGTCGTAGAACTACGTGTATTACATTAACCTTCTTACTGTTAGTTCTTACTGTACTTTCACAGAAATGTATTACATGAAGTCAGCAGGGGCCACACATTTCTCCTAGCCCCGGACTTCTTCTAGCCCAGGGTTAATCCGGCTCTGAACTAGTCAGTACGCTCTCTAACGGGCTACAGTGAATGTCGTGTGATCTGTCACGTGGAGATCTTAGAAAAAATAAAGTTTTTTAACAAAATAATTATTTTAGGGCTAAATTCCATGGCAGAGTAAAAAAATGCATTTGAATGTAGTTTTGACTGTCAAATACTTGCTTAGACTGTATCATAAAGAAGCTATTTCAAAGAAGAAAATTTCAAAGTTTCTTTTTGTATCTAATTACGAAGGCCTATAGCAGTCAATATTACGGTCAAACTACTAATAGGCTATTTTATCCTGTACTTTTGCACATTACAACTAGAGTGCTTCTATCACTCTTGAACCATGCTTGAGTGATAATATGTTTCTGCGCCAACAAGTTATCAGTATAACTCGCTGTTCTTTACAATTGCATGAAGATACGATATTCATAACGGTAAACAGTTGTAGTTGATTATTTTAAAGTGATTTTAACATATTTGTTATATATTTTTCTGTGAAGTTCTGTAATTTCGACATACTGTGAAAGGCCAGAGAGAGACTTTCCCCGTGTAAACTTGAAGTTATGAAAGGTCTGTTCAGGGAAGGAAAATATACACAAAGATTAATTTCTTGTAGAGTGATTGTATGTAAAAATATCCTAGGAAGAATCTCTGTTGTTATGAGAGAGAAGCAAACAAATAAGCAACACGCTTATTTGGAAGGAATGGACGAAAACGCGAGGTGTCCTCCAATAAGCATTAAAGAAAGTCACATCGATGATTCTGAGGAATAGAAAAGCTCTTTTTAAAGGTTAAGCATAAATATGGTTATGGTGTTGGAATTACTCCTGAGAACTGAATTTTTGAATTTAATATTAAGGCCTTTAGGCAACTATGGTTCAGGCTGGATGGATGATGATGAGATGAATTGGTGGAATGAAGAAAGTGGGAGGAAAACCCACGGAGATGGTTTTTGTCCACCACAAAGCCCACAAAGGCATGAGCAAGGATCGATCCGACGACCCCTAGCACTAGAAGTGAGCGCTCTACCATTTTTTAAACCATTTATTTCAATTAGTTACTTTACATATATTTTACAATTGTTACAGGCATTATGTCCTACTAGAGTACCTCTTACATACTCCCTCTGCTACTATTTGTTATACGAGAGGATAATCTGCTTGCTAGTTACCTTTTACATATTACAAGGAGTATACGTGGAGCGGTTACTATCCTGTCCACCGTTTATTACGTATATCTGTTAAAAAAATACTAAAATGTGTGTGGAGTTCTACCTGTGTGAACTTACTACATTCAAATGCTAGAAATACATTATAATTTTGTTCCTTCTTGTTAATCTGAGACTCTAATAAATACAATAATGTCATACCTGTGACCCAGATGACGGCAGTTTTTGGAAAATATCTATAGTCTGGAAACCTGATATATTTCTCTGTCGTAATATCTCTACTACCAGTTCTCACTATCCTGGCCAGAATTTGTTGAAAAGTTCTCCATGTTTTTATTACCATTGTGCATTCCTGAATCATATGATTAAAAGTACTTTCTCTCTTACAATCTGGACACTTATTTTGTGAGATAATTCCATATTTACTTAATTTTTCTAAAGTTGGCCATTTATTATTGATGACCATATACCACATCATTTTTAATTTATATGATATTACTTTATTATGTATATTTCCCCATATATTCGACCAATTATAATTAGGATATTCTCTTTGTATGTTGGTCTCCTCTTTGTCACTAATTAATAAATGTTGATAAACCGGTAGTTGCTTCACAGTCATTACGTCAATAGGGTCATGATGAATTCTCGCATACATTATATCTAGAATTGGCTCTTTTGTTAGTCCATATATATGCTACCAAGGATATATGTTAATGGGAGCTATAATTTCTGTCGTAACTGAACAAACTTCAAGAATGGCGGTCGTAAAAGTATTTGGATAATTCTTTTGTGTTATTAACAGTTTATGCAGTAACAAGGCGCTTGCTTGTGTATATATATCCAAATAATTAATACCTCCTAACTCATATGGCATTTTCATTTGCGCCTGTTCTACCCTAAATATGTGATGACGCCAAAAAAAAAAAAAAAAAAAACGAGAATCAACTATGTAATATCCTAGCATATGCCGTCGGCATAGGGAGTACTTGAGCAATGTAACACAACATGCTCATGACATATTGTTTCAAAAATAAATTTCGTATAAACAGCGTTAATGGTCTAGCTGCATTGATGTTCATACATTGAGCACTATACATTTCATAATTTATTTGACACATTTGCTGGACCTGAAACATCCAGGTAATCCCTAAAATGGGAATTCGATCTCTTATAGGAAACTGACTCTTATATAATTGTAAAAGGACATAATAATAATTGAGATTTGTCCTTATTTAACTTGGCACCAGATTGGGTTTCATATTCTTGTATACATTTTTTAATATCTTGTAGAGCCTCTGGGCTCTTTACAAAACAAAGTAAGTCATCCTGATAGGACTGTACGCCTAATGTAGTAACATTTATCGGTACCCCTTCGACTCGTTTCTGAATATTATTAATACAGGGCGCGATACACAAACTAAAAAGCACGGGACTCATTGGACGCGCTGTATATAACGCCTTTATCATACCTATAAACAATTTACCAAATTTATAATGTTCTAATGTTCGATACAAATAATCATGTTGTATCAAAATCGTACGCCTTATAAAAATCTAAAGCCAGCAGGATTTAGTTTCATAATGCATGAGAAATTCGCGAATATTCCCTAATGCTGTTGTTATTGGAGGTGTTCCTGGATGCCCATGTTGCACGGGATTCAATAGCATATCTACGACCTTATAAATACGCTGGGCTAAGCACCGAGCCAGTAAATTCTGATCGATATGAAGTAGCGTAATAGGTCTATAATGCCCACATTCTGTTGAATGCGATTTTTTTGGTAGCAGTATCATCATACCTTGCTACATCTTGTTTGGTATACAGAGGGTACGACGGTGATATGATTCTGAAATTTTGCATATATCTCAAAACCAAATAGATCGAAACCTCCTGACTTATGTGGTGCTCCAGCATTAATAGCCTATTTGATTTCATGTAATGTAAAGGGTCTTTCTAATTCTTGTCGGACCTCATCAGACTCGATACTCGCTGTGTCTGTACAATAGTTCGGGACCGTTTGAATATTTTCATTAACTTTATATAATTGTGCTAAATATTCGTAAAATCTGGTATTGACTGCGAGTCCTTCATACGCCTGCCCTCCCTCTGTTATTTTAGCTATAAGTTTTTTATTATGCTTTTGTTTTTCCTGTCTTACTTGCGCTAGATTAAGTTCTCCTTCAATAGTACTAGTTTTAAGTTTACTCTGAATTATTGTCCTCTGGGGCCGTTTCCTATAAATGGATAATATGATGGCTTTGAATTGCTTAATTTACATTTGAACTGCCCTACCCTCATCGTACCTCTTATAACATTTTTGCAGTAACCTAGAATAATATTGAATCTGTGCGTGTTCATCTAAGTAACGCTGTTTTGTATACCGTTTACTAAAATAAACAATTTGGGGATGTACATAATTGATCCACCAATCAATAAGTAATCCGGTTTGTAGTCGTTTTGTTAGTATTCGCTTCCACGTTTCAATAAATTCGGTACAAAATGCCTCTTCTTGCAATATATAAGGTGGAAAATGCCAACTATAATTAGCACGTAAGAACTTGACACTATTTAAATCCACAGTCATTATTAAAATAAGGTGATCACTGATGGACGACGCCACTTAGCGCACATTACGTGTATGGGGAATGAGATCTTGGGTTACATAAAATTTATCCAATCTACTAGAATAACCGGATAATCTGCGGCCTTCGAAAAGATTGTCCATACATCTATTAGCTCAAAAACTTTAATAAAGTTCTTTAATACTTGGGATGGTCTCGAATTATATGTAGCATCCCCTAAATCTGTGTATGAATTAAAATCGCCTCCCAATATGTGCGACCCTTTCTGGAGGCGTAATGTTCTCGTTAGTGCTCCTGTTAAAAATTCATCCCTTTGTTTACGATTATTATTTTCTGATGGCAAGTAAACAGAAATTAGTGCTATATTATCTAGCTCTCCGGCTGTTATACGTCGTTCGACCGTATACTGGTGTGGAACATACTGAATATCCGAGCGATAAATTATAGCTGAGCCCGTTCCCTGAGGGGTAAAATTATTATGGCAACTATACCTAGGTATGCCCTCATAATTTGCTTCCTTAATTTCTTGTGTATAAAGAAGACTCATACTCTCGTAAAAAAATCTTGGAGCGCCATCTGTTTAATTTAGGACGTTGCATCCTGCAAGTTAACTGTTGCTATATTGAAAGTAAACATACAAATAGCTATGCTAGTAACTATACACACAGTTCAAAATTACATATAACAGGCCATACTGCCCTCTGAATAACATATACTGCCATCTTTACACAAAATTACACTATCTGTCCTCAAACTATCTGTACTTTGCACCAGGTAGGGTTACTTTGCACAAATGCACTTTCGTCCCTTAAACATTTTCAAACGAGCAAGATTTCGAGCTTGCAACATTAGTGTTTGTGCGATTGGAATGCCGGTGAGTGTTGCCAGCTGTGAAAAATTTGGGAAAACGTCTGATGCTACCAGTTGGGACTGAGAGCTATTTAACGAAAAGCTTGGTTTGTGGCGAAGACCGCTCTAATATCGTTAATGAACAAGTGCTAAGTAAACATTTTCATGTGTGTTATATATGGGTTCCATTTTCATTTAGTGATGCTTAACATTATGTATAATTCATTTGGAAAGGAACGCATACAAAAAGTCAGGAGTGACTTTAATGAAATAACAAAGGATAGGCAGGTTTTTTGCACCACGACAATTTTGGTACAAAGTTGCCCCACAAAAATATTGACTTGAAATTACAATAAATAAATATATATAGTGCAATGTTACTCATAATATAGTAAACATTCAGTCTATACTTTGACATAAGCATCATAATTTACGTTGAAAATCTCCCACTTTCTTCAGTCCACAAATTCTTCCGTTAGCATTCATTCGGCCTGACCCAAATTTGCCGAAAGCCCTTAAAAGTTCAATTTCAAATAAATATTAAACTACTAGCACTGTAAATTAATGCATAACAAATTGTAATGCCGTAAGGATGTAAGATTACAAATATCAGTACAGCAAATTAGAAAAAGGAAACGTGTGAATACACACAGTTGAGCTCTGAACCCAGTACCATTATTTTTTTAAATACACTGCAAAAAATAGCTGTGTTAATTCAACACAATGCGGTGTCCCAGCGTGACTACCACTTTTGTGTGTTAAATCAACACAACACACGGTGTTGATTTCGGTACTGTGAAAAAAAATACGGCTGTAGTGAGACTTGAACATGGGTTGCTCAGTTAGAAGTCGAACGTCTTACTGACTGCGCTAAACCGTCAGACAGAAAAGGCACTAGATACAAACGATATTTACTGAATAACTTTTTAATTTAACGACTACAATATAGATTTAAACAGTGTATGGGATCAAATATATGTTGCTGAACCCCCAACACAAACTAAGTTACTTGCATGACTTATCCCATGGTTTAATCACTTCCTATTTGTCAATTGAGAAGCAGAATTCCCATTCATTTAGAATATTCTATTTCTATGAAAGCAAGCAAGATGGCGATAGCCAAACACTTGAGCAACATTACTGCTTTCTTATCGTAACAACATGTCAAATGCTGCGCTTGCTTTCATAGAAATGGAACATATTCTCAATAAATGGGAAAATTGATCCCTAAATGACCAACGAAATGGGATTAAATCATGCCATAAATCGTGGGAGTAACTTTCTTTCTGTTAGGGGTTCAGCAACATTTTTTTATCCTCTATATTGTTTCAATCTAGTGCTTATTCCGTCTGACTATTTAGCGAAGTCGGTAAGACGCTCGACTTCTAACTGAGCAACTCGTGTTCAAATCTAGATGCAGCCGTGACTTTTTTTTTTCTCCCAGTAACGAAATCAACACCGTGTGTTGTGTTGATTTAACACACAAAAGTGGTAGTCACGCTGGGACACCGCATTGTGTTGAATTAACACAGCTATTTTTTACTGTGTAATTATATATATATGGAGAGAGAGAGAGCCTGCAGACATAATAACCCCAACAGAAATTAAGAGTTTCTATACTGAACAAGACCCCTCACCAAATGGGTTAAAAATAAAACAGACACGTATACCCGCTAAAGTTGTACCTTGGTGCAAGAGTTATAACTCAAATAGAAAAAAGGACTGTTATGATTCGGAGAGCTTGGGCTTGAAGCCCCAGTGTCAGACTTTATAATAATGCTCACAAGTTGTCTTATTGTAGGATTACTTGCACTTGTATGTAAAACACTACTCTCAACAATACAAAAATGCAATAGTGCTAAGTTAGATGAATCGCTGGGTAACTTTGCACAAAATTTAACTAAATATATTGAAGAAAGTAGCAGGTTCTTTCCTTGTCTAACACAACTATTTGATTCAGACAGTACTAAATTGCCAGTAATATTTAAATCGTGCATTTGGTCTGTATCATTTCTTTATAATTCAAAATAACAGCAAAAATGCGTTATAAAGTAACTCCCTCCTTACGGCATTGCACTTATTTATCGTGACCGTTCCAAGTCAAAAGTTATTACAATTGTCCATATAAAATAAGGTTTATAAAAGATTTAACAAAAACGCTTATTATGTATGTGGATCGCCTTCCAGAACGCATGGTTAAAGGGGAGCACAAAATAAAACAAATAAGGCGGAGATCAGTCGAAGGACTGTGCCAAGGCCACCTAGATAATAAAGCCTAACGGCTCAAAAATGATGTCCCTATCAGAAGGCCATGTAGAGTTCCATAAGGTAAATTTTAGTAATTTGTTCACGCATTTTCTGTTGAAATGTGAAGCTAAATAAGCCACATACATATCAAGATACTTAGAGATAAAACCCGTATATGTTAAATGATAGTTTCTCTACTGCAATGTTACACAATTGTGATAAATTTATGTAATTATATCAGTTTAATAAAGTTCTGAACGTTTAAGGATTATGTAGTAGTAGCATCAAGTAAAAGGTTTCTATTGATAAAATATTTTACATTTGTTAAGATCTGTTTCCAATCAAATTATGAAAACAATTTCAACAGTAATACTACCTCTAAAAGTTGTATTCATTAATTAATGTAGGAGTTATTTAAATTATACTTACAACTTACACGTGGTCCTAGAGGCAGAAAAATAATAATTAAGATGTAGTTGACTACGAAGCTATAGCAGATGTGGCAAAATGCTCCAGAAAGATAACATTACGTCACTAAATAGGTTGGACTCAAGATCTTTCCAGTATCATTCTGTCACTTACCATATTTTAGATTAGGTTCATATAATTCATTAATTAGGTAGAGACGTTTAGGTAGAAACGTAAAATAGGCCTAGTTGCTTCAAGTTCACTTTCTTGCCTTTATGTTAGGTATGGAGGAAGTTGGGTTAAGTTAGGTTATTATGCCATTTGGGAAAGTACTTAGAGTTCGTTGTAATAAAACGTACATTAAAACAACAATAAAATTCAAATCGAAATTATTTGGTAAACAAAAGACAGTAAACCTAATTCTTTATAAGACAGTAAATTATCTACCTTCAATTATTTGATAAATTTTAAACTTTCGGTTAAGGCTACTTAATTTAGTTACTTTCAGCTGTCTTTAGGTTTACTTGATACTATGTTAGGTTAAATTGTATTATGTTTTTACAGTATGTTCCTCAGTTAGAGAGAATCATGAAACTTATAACGTAGGGATACCTTTTTCCTTTTCGGATTATAAGTCTTTCACAATTCCGACTCCTTTCTGCAAGTAACGGTAATCTGATTTTGTTGCAGCATTTGTCACAAAATCGATTCACCGTTACGATAATAAGATAAAATGAATTTTATGGGCGGTAACAGCACTATGGCTTACGCCCGTCCCGATACGGGGAAGCCCCTTATCTTGGTCATGTCAAAATTTAGCTGTTAAATAGAATATTAAAAGAATATAAAAGAGGAAGATTTAAAAGGTCTTCAAAATCAGCCCACTGGTGTAAATGGCCAGAATAAAAACCAAGCCTGTAAATGGGCCTTTACAAATAAAACAAAACTACACTATAAAACTTAATGGAAGCCTGTAAATGGGACTTCACAAGATAAAACAAAACTACACTATAAAACTTAACAGCTAAGGAGCATAATCATATAAAATAAACGGAAA
>JAGDQP010035341.1:3706-19637 GCA_022664845.1 Lepisma saccharinum
ATTATTATTATTATTATTATTATTATTATTATTATTATTATTATTATGCTTATGCTTACAAGGGAAGTACCCCAAGAGATTCAACAGTTTCAAACATTTTCAGTCACTGTTAAAATGCTCATAGTCTGCAACACTGCGTTCTGTGCTCCACTCACATTTATCAGCACTAGAGGACACTAACGTGCAATAAACCGACGTAGTGTCATTTAAAGAAAACGTTATACTAGGTTGACAACAATGATAGTGCGATGAAATTTTTCAGTTATTGAATTCCTTTGTTTGCAACCTTGTTTTCTTTTTTGTTTAAGAAACTGGTTTAGCACCTTCCTCGTTCCTAGTTCAAATCTAATCACGCCCTCTCAGAGCTTAGGTAAGGGACTCATCGCAAAAAAATAAAATCGATAGGGAGCAAGGTCGGGGTAGTATTGAGGATTGTCTTATGAAACAATAGCTGCACGGGAGATGTTTTTGGTCGTCGTCGGAGGTTATCACCGCAGCGACAGAGTCTCTCAGGTGGATTCCAGCTCATGAATTACAGGAGGCCTCCTAGCTGTTGTAATCGACTCTGGCATCACTGAATTGTGTGTGGCCAAAGGACGTTTTGAACAAGGAAAGTGGTACTACAAAAAAGATAATTAGCACTTGTTTTTTAGTTTAAAGTTATTGGCAGCAATTTTACTTTAATAATCCACCGGAAAAGTTAAAAAAAATCGATTAACAGAGTTCTTTTCAAAAAGTAGGAAACTCAAATATTTATAAAAATATTGTAAAAAGTTTTTTTTTTTAATGCTCTTCATTTATATTCAGCCCAACTCCCTTGATTTTGTTCTCGGGATGTGGTAGAATAAGTCATTTTTGAATATCCCAAACAGCATTAAGTACCTCTGTAATTTTTTTCCTCCTGACATTCACCTCCCTGTAGTTATTGTATTTGTTTCTTTGCAAGAAGATCATTTTTCTTTCCCCTAAAGGGAAAAAATGGCGAAAAAAAACGGGAAAAGAGAAACAAAATTTACGTTACTGATATCAAACACAATTCCTTTCGTTTACAAAACATTTACCTGCAACAATAGATACTACACAAAAATAATAATAATAATAATGCCAGTAATAAATACTTCAGAATCCACCGCTAGATGGAAGATCAAAATCCATTTCTGTTTTCTTTACCACGACGCCATTTTTATTCCCTCATATCCAGTCCCCACTCCCCTTTATATACATTTTTTTAAAAAGGAAACTGGAGAAAAGGAAAAAAAAGTTCACCTTAAATTCCCACACCATTGAGTTTTGGTACTGATAACGTTTCCATGCCATTTCTTCCAAGTTTTCGTTTGTCTTTTTATTTCTTTTTGTTGAAAAAAAAAATAGACACACTTCTTTCTATTTTCCTTCCGGTTTTGGCAAAGGAAAGCGCGCACACACACACATGCTGTACATACATATATATATACACAGAAGAAACGGTAGGAAAGCAAAACAGGAAGGAGAACAGAAAAAAAAAAGTATAGAAGCCAAAAGCTCCAGAACTGAGGACCAACTGAAAACGCCCATTTTGGGCTTCTGTTAACTGCCGATCTAGAAGACCAAGGAGTATCATTGTGGCAGCATTTCCGAGAAACGTTTACGAACTCGAAAAGGTGGTTCGAGTCAAGAGAATGAACGAAATAAAGAAAGAAAAAAAAAAAGGAGAGAAACGGTGCAAGCAGTGGTACGAGAAAACTCGTAGGAATATTACCTTACCTCCCCCCGTCCAACTCTTTCTCATTCGTAACACACACCTTTATACTTGATCCAGTCAGCACCACATCCAAACATATAGTCTATACCTATCTGCATACGATTACTATTTTTTTTCGTGTTTTCTGGGGGGAAAAGTTGAGAAAAAATATCATGGTGCTTGTTCATATCGAAAAACTTGTTGAGATCTTTGACAATACTTAGAAGGACCTTCAAGGACATCATAATTATTTACGATATCTGAGTAATGACTTCATGTAAGAAGATATTTTGAATGAAACTGGATTCAAAATTCAGAGTGCAATGGGGGAAAAAATAGAGCACGAACAATTTTGTAAACTGCACTGCACAAATAGCTTTCTACTATTTTCTGAAAGGACTACTTTCAGTGTTATAGTGTATTAATAATGGTTGTGGTGATAATTAAATGATCATCTTCATGATGATTATTGGTTAGTTTGAATTTTGAATTTATTGATGGCCTTTCTTTAGGGATCTTTGGCTTAGAACAGAATAGTGGTAGGATTTTTTGAAGAGAGACGGCCAGGGCCTAGTTTAACGGTACCTTTCATGCACTTACTGAATCAAAACACTGTAGAAACTTCAGTCAAGATGGGCGTGCCGCAGAGGTCTTTCCTAGGACCTTCCGATTGCTAAACCAACTGGGCTAACCAGGAGGCAGTTTATCACCCGAATGGTGTTATTATTGTGAATATATAACAATGAACATTCTTTTAAAACATTTCTTTTCTGGGCAACTTTGGCATAACCTGTCACGCCCGAGGGATGATGTCCTTCGACGATCACTTCCGGGAGTAGGAATGGGGAAGGTAGCGACCAGGACTTTAGCTGACGTACCGTCCCGATATTTTCCTGGTGAAACTGCAGAGAAAACATTGGCAAACATCAGTCAGTATGTTCGCCAATGAGGTTCGAATCAACAGAGTTTTCCCCAGGTTAAATAATGAAGAAAGCCCGCTCCGTCAATAGTTTCGGAATGTTTGATATATAACTTGTCTTACACTGCTTACCTATGCGCCTTTTCCCGCAATTATAATTTTTTCACGGAATCATGTTCCGATTCGTATCCCCTAATCGCATTTACCTGGTCAAAAAACTGACTGTAATGGATAACCATCTACCGGAGACCCATCTCAACTGATAGAGTATCTCATTTAATGCAAAGTCTACATGCAAAGTTTTGCCGGTAGAGGGCAAGAAGAACAGCCGTTGAGAGCCATAAGAGGTTCAGAGCTATGAGTATACAACGACAACAATATACACATATACCTAAATACATTGAAATTAATTTGAGCGATTAACTTGAAACATTTCAGTCATGATAGAGAGAGTACAGGCTATCTATAACCTGTCACTACGATGTCATAAGGCATCCAATATTGCCAACTCAGCATCTATTTTTTTCAAATGGCACTACGACAGGTTTTTTTTTTACATACTTAAAATGAATTCTAACAGTCAAACATACTCTATCCGTTGTCACAAGTAGCGTTGTAAATTTTGGCAAATATAAGTGGAGACAGTTTGCTAAAAGTAATTTTCCACAATAATAAGTCTCTTTTAGGTTTCAGCTGCAAGCGCTGTGAAACCTTATATAACCCGCTCTGTCCGTCTGTCGACAACTTTTAACTCCGGAACTACTATGCCTAGGAAGGTGATTGAGGTCTCGTTGGAAAGGTCTCGACGAGGCGAGTTTAAAGCCGTATAGATAATACAGACCACATTGGCGGTTCCCGAGATACGCGGGGGGGGGGGAGGGTTCAACTCAGGAACTATACTAGGGCTGGGAAGATGATTGAGGTTTTATTAGAAAGGTCTCGCCTTAATTGTTTCCAACGAAATATTGATTATCCAAATAGAATGTTCGCTGCTGAAGCCTGGTGGTAGTCCCGGGACTGGACTACACCTCATTTACTTAATTATAAATTGTACCAAGTTTTTTTGGGGGGTGGGGTGGAGGGAGAGGGTTTTGTTTTACGTCACAATGCTTGGGTTATTCTATTTAGGCTCGCTAACTATAAGAGATCTTCGTTGTAATGTACAATTCGTAGGTTATATCACATTCATGATTTCTTCGCAAAGAGTCGCGTTCTTCGCAATTCATTTTTTTTTTTTTTTTTTTAATCTGATATTGTTACAAAACATGAAAGCACCAACGCAATCACGAAAACAATAAATCCAGAACTAGTAGTTTGCAGAAGTTAAACATTATAAGATCCATTTTATAGTACGTATGTCAGTGTTACGCAACCATCTTTTCAGGTAACGGAAAACCTTCCATCAACACCAGAACCAACTGACTACAATAGTTTTAGAAGTGTCGTAACTTCCTGTTGTTCTCCTTCTCCCTCTTTTACAAGGACGACACAAAAACTCTACCGAAATGACTCAAGATAATAGAAAGGTTTAAACATAAAGTTCACTCTTCATAGCCTAGGAGATACTTTGAAGTTAAACCTAAAGAAGAGGAAGAAGAAAAAAGTTATTTTAAAGCCTTGCCGGTTACATTTCTGGGAGCAATTCTTCGCCCATTCAATGTCAGAAGACGAGGCATAAAATGCAGAACCCAAACTGCATTGACCACTTTTACGACAGCTGAAAACTAACACATTTAAAGGATTTTTGCCTCAAAAAAACTTTTTGGACATTATCTGTCTTCCTCAATCGTTTCTGTTATGTTCTTTATTGTCCTTTCTTATATATATATGTGTGTCAGTGTGTGTGTGTCCTCCTTTTTTTTTCCAGGTGTTTGCTAGAAGACAAGACAGTCTGCTGAAGTTTTTCTATCGTTCACTTTTAGTCAGACTTCTGTTTGTGTTCAATATGCTTCTTTTCTGAATTTTTTACTTATCGCGATTTGTTGTTAGCGCGAGTTATGATCTAATCTGAACTGAAATAATTTCGGTTTGATTATCTGTTTTGTTTCTTTGTTTTACTGTGCGTGTTTGTGTGTGTGAATATGAATTTATTCAGTATGATTGATAGAGGGAGCACTAGGAAATATTCAGGTAAATGTATCTTTATATTTTGTTCGGAACAAATACAGTTTGTGCAATACACAACTGATAAGTTCATTTCACTGCTATAAAATTTATATTTTGTTCGGTACAAATACAGTTTATGTAATACACGACTGAAAAATTCACTTTACTTCCATAATAGGTCTATTTAAATTTATATTCTGTCCGGAACAAATATATTTTATGTAATACACGACTGTAAAGTTCACTTCACTGTCACAGTACATCGTCTTCATAAAAAGAAATGATAAACAAGAACAAAATTACTATTTGAATGGATCTTAAACCTGTGATATACACAATAACTATGACAATCTTTATGAAAATATATATATATATATATATATATATATATATATATATATATATATATATAAACGAACCGTGTATACCATAATCTGTAATTATCCTCTTAATTTCAATAACTATGTTACCTCATTTATCAGTTCGAATTTCATTATCATTGTACAATCGTACCGTATCACCTGGGCACTTCTGTAATATGATATATATGGACCTATTTCAATAGAATGTTTCGTCTTACCTCATCTAAGAGATAAACACATGAAACTTTTGTGCTATGCAATGTATCGGTACACTGTCACAAAATGATGGGCCATATTCCTGTAAAAAAAGGCAAACCAGACAACAGACTACATTCAAATTTCCATAAAAGTTAATTAAAATGGGAGACCGGGAGAACTGAACTTCTAAAATTTTTAACAATCTATCTAAGATACAGAGATACAGTTTTTGCCAAAACTAAGCTATTAAGTACTAAAGAAAATAATCTGGGTAATAGTATATATAATAGGACAATAGTATATTAATTAATTATGTAGGGCCTATATAATTGTAAAGTGTGTGTACTACGAAGATGCTGCCTGCCATGGTGGCTATTCTGTGATACACATTTTCATAGTAGATTAATATAGTACAATACCCTGGAATGACTAAGTATAGATAATAATTAACTAGTTTACGAAGTATCAGACTTACTTTATTTTTATATTTTGATCATACTTCATATACTGGGTATTATTAAATGTCTGAATAATAATTATTCTGTCCATTTGTTTTGTCAGACTGATATTATTACTTATCTATCACAACCGCAGTTCAATATTAGAAAATAACACAATATTATAAACGTAACTTGTTAAATCTGACAATAAATAGCACACCTATTATACAATCGAATATCATCAAATATCTTTTGAAAGTAATTAAACAATATATTGCAAAAATGTATAATTAGAGCAATTTAAAGCCATTATTCATTAAACTGACGATTCAGTAATGCATTTATAAACATTGTAGTCCATCTAGTGTGCTTTCGATAATCAGTGATTGTACATGAATTAAATTATAGATCAAAAATAAAGGCATGAAAATAGATTTAAATTAAATATTGATTGAGCAATTTTTAAAACAGTTTTGTTTAAAAATAATTATCATGTAAATAAAAGATATTTTAATATAATGCAGTTCATAAATAATTAAGCGTGTCAGGACACCTCTCACCTGACACATTCTTGCATACAGTAGAACTCTGTTAATGCAAAAATCTGGACAATATGAATAAGATAAAAAAAAAGTCTTTATGTTGAAACTTAATCTGTATTTTGCTTCCATCTATTATCTTGAATTGTACTAAAGTCCAAAACATATTTTACACTGGTTTTATATCCTTCAATCCGTTTCTGTCCTCCATTAATAATAATGAAAACTGGAATGTACAGGATTTTGTGTATGTTTTAGTACAACTTATTCTTCATTTGCAGTTATTATCAGCGAACAGTTATAAAACAAGAACTATACGTAAGTTCTACCTTTAGTTTTAGTATCGAGTCTGGAAGTCCTCGGTCTCAATTAGTTCGGATTAACGAGACTCGACTGTATTTTAGTTGATCTATTTTGATATTTGCACCGAATGACAGTTAAAAAATGTTTTACAATCTTTTTTTTTTTTTGTATTTATTCACGCATAAATAAATACATGAGAAACAGGTTAATGAGTGAAATATAAATTATTGGCTTTGCATTCGGAAGGTTCTGAATTCGAATCCAGTGGGCGACAATATTATTATGACCGTGTTTTGTCATTTCTTCCCTTAGTAACACCAGACTAATGTCGTAATGGTACACTTAAACTAGACTCTAGCCTACTTCTTTTCCACATCCTTCTCTGCTACCCTTTTCCGGTTTGAGTTAAAAGATGAATAAAGGAAAGGATATGTATGTAGTTGAATATTAAGCACGTTTCATATTTAATGTACCAAATAGTTCAATATTAATGAAACATTATCTCAAGCTGTATTGGTAAACGACTAATAAAGAAATACATGTTACATATTCTTATACTTTCTTAAAGAAAATTACTATATGTTCATGAAAGCATATTATGTCCAGGTACAGTAGTGGAAAATATGTCCTCCGTTTATAAGCATATTTGCAACAATTCGTTGACACATATTATTATTGACAAATTATCGGATGAAGAATACAAAATAAATACATCTAGTTTTCTTCGCCATAAGGTCATTTTCAGAACGATAAAGAATTTAATTAATATTATGTAAGAAATAGTTCATAGGTCTATTAGCATTTTGCAGGAAGTTCCATTCATTTGTGGTCTAGTGGCAATGATGCCCGTCTTGTGTACGAGTACTGGTAGTGTTTGGATTCAAATCCTGCTCACCCCAGTCGTTCTAACTCAGATTCTCACAAACTGAGGTTCTTTACTTTAGTTACACCAGTTGAATGCCGAGAAGAGAAATCATGGTATATTACCTTTTCCATCTCTTTTACCAGAAGAACGTCAGCGATCACTCAGTCTTCAAACAAGACGTAGATGTCACCAGAAATGTAAATTATACTTACAGTCGGGATATTCTGCAGACAGAGCTTTAAAAAAGTCTCAAATGAGCCTTGGATCAAAAACCTATTATTCTCCAGATAATTGATCTTGAAAAGCGGAATTTTCAAAACTTTAAAATCAACAACGTAACTAAATAGAAGGTGATAAATAAAAAGAAAAAATATTACATCATCTCCCAATGATAATTTTATTGCTGTGACGTAGAAAATTGATCAGTATTTTGCTACAATATTATGCTTTAACAATAATTTCGACACTGAACGTATTTTTTTCTTATAATGATAGCACCAGCAGTGTTGTCAGGTTCCCGTCGCAATATTTCCCTCGAAATACTGAAAAATACCCTCTTTTTTGTAAAAATTTCCCGGATTCTAAGTTTTCTTTTAAAATTAATGGCATTTTTAAAAAGATATGTCAAAAACATGCAACAATATTTACCGGCTTTTAAAACTTTTTTTCCTTTCGCCTTTTTTCGGGGTCAGATTTTCCGGGAAATTTCCCTCCACCTGACAACACTGAGCACCAGTTGTTTTTTTTAATATTATTCTTTTTACAGCAAGAAATTAACCTAATACTAGCTTTTAAAAGCTTATCCATCGAAAAAAAATAAATAGAAGTAATCTTAGATCAAGTTTGAGTTACCGCCCATACAATTAATTTTATCTTATCTTATCTTAGATCAAGTTTGTATCGGTGTAACGCAGACAATTTGTAGGAAATAAACTAACTATAAACCGATTTGCGACCAATTTGAAGATCTAATGCTCACACATGACAATTACAAATATTTTTATCAGAAAAAAGAAAAAGAAAAACTGAACTATTTAATAGGGTTATGTAATATCGTCATATTTTGCGAGGCGACGGCAGTGACACCTAGTGGACCTTGGATTATAAAGACTCACACAGCGCTTCGTGGCCAAGACACGAACTATCAATACCATCCTCAGTAAAGTGGGAAATTTAGAAGAAAAATCTATCAATTTATTCAATATCTTATCGATTATTTTTTATTGATTTTCTCACTGTGATTGTTTTCATGGCAGGCCAACCCATACCGGCTAGATGTGTTCCGCGGGCCTCCTATTGAAAGAGTCTGATTTTAAGCTATTGATAACAAAATTATGGTAAATTTAATTACAATTCAATTATTTGTAAAAAATGCCAACATTTTAAACCCCACTTTGGGTTTCTAAATTTATAATTATATTGGTCTGTAATACCGATATCGATTTCAACAATGCAATATATCGAACGATGTTAACCTTTGTTCTCTCGACGTACACTTAAGAGTTATATATAGAAGATTCAGTAGAGCATAAAAGACACAAGGCATACATTTATGTTTAACTTGTAACTGTTCGTAAGGATTAAATCAAAGGGAAAAAAAAATCAGGTTGAAAGGCAAGCTGACGTAGCGTCTAGGTAGCTGCCAAAATTTATGAATTTCGTTGCTTAAAAGGCAACTAGGATTACAAAACCAATTAAAATATTTCCAACTGTCACAAATCAGTCTTCAAAAAACCCACTATGTTGATTAACTTGATCGCTTTCAGAGGGAAAAAAATTAAAAAGGGGGCGGTTTTGTAACATTTATTTTAGTTTGTTCTTTTACCGCTAGGTTTCTCAGACGATTTTCGTTGTTTTTTTTTCTCTTTCTCTAAGTTGGTATGGCATCCATCTTGGAGGTGGAATCTATTATTGATGATACTCCACACAGCAGGTGGGGTATAGATTCTCTAACCCAAAAGGATGCTGGCGACCTTGGTTACAATCCTTTCTACGATTGGTTGTTCAGGTTAATACATCATTCCTCCAAACCTGTAATCAATTTTGCTTCCAAGATTCCCATTGGCTTTTGCTCTACGTTCTCTGTTAGAGATTTTCCGTCTTTCTCTGTCTGTTTTCCTCTCGATTCCTCGTGTGCTTCAGAACTAAGAAAGAAGGAAGAAGAAGAAGAAATAGATGAAGAAAAAAAAGAAGTGCACTTCGAGTAATTTGGTAAATGGTTCTTGCCCTGTTAGACTGCTAATGTTCTCCGGTCACGATAGTACACAAAACGACTAGTGTCGTTTCATTTCTTTAAGATACCCCCATTTTCTCCGAAACAAAAGAACTAAAAGGAACAAAAAAATAGAAAGAAACACAAAAAAGTAAAGGGAAGAGAACTGGAAATAATTCTTTATTCTTCTGTTTTCTTGTAATACCATTTTCCCTTTTCTTTCTATGCCTACAACATTTTTTTTTTTTGTAGGGGTTTTCTTTTTTGAAACAAAAAGGTATTTTCTACATATATTTTACTAAGAAACGGAGCCGCACAAAATCTGAAGTGTTGTTTATGACCTCGTTAGGAACCATTTGGGTCTTTCAAATTATATGTAATTTTACCAATATCTTTTCCTCTTTAAAAAACAAAATACATGTTGCCAAGGAAACAGCATGTTGTATAACGATTTTTCTTAAACAAAACAAGTAATATTTAATTTTAATATTGTGGTTTAAAGCTTTTTCTTCATGCTTAAATGTAACTCTTTTTTATATTGTCATTTTCATGTCGATGTTTTGTGATTGGACAATACTAAGATCCATAGAAAATGACCAACATTTTCTTACAAAGACGGAAAGTAGCACAATCTGGCAGAACGGAGCTAACACACATAGTTTGCATAATGTATACAACACACATAGCAAGGGTAATGCACACAATACACACGGCAAAAATTACACACAACATACATAGTAAGCATAATGCACCCAATACATATAGCAAAACATACATAATACACACAGTACATATAGTAAACATAAATAAACACACACAATACACACAGTGAGTATAATACACATAATTAGTGTTGCCTACGAGACGAGTTGAGGCTGTCTCGTCTCGAAATTTTCTTCTCCAGAAAGTGTGTCTCGAAATTATGTATATTGCATATTACAAGAGTGTTATCTTGTCTCGTTTTCCATAGACATTTCATTACAAGAGTGCTGTCTCGTCTCGTTTTCCATAGACATTTTGTCTCGTCTCGTCTCGTGAGCAACACTACGACACAATACGCATAATAAGCATAATCCACACAATACACATAGTGAGGATAATTACACACAAGACACATAGTAAGCTAAATACAATACACAAACTAAGCAAAACACATAATACACACAATATATTCACTAAACACCATGCATATAGTAAACACAATACACTCCTTATTTAGTATAGCGTCTACTATGGCTTACGGAACTCGCAAGTTCATCGCCGTAGTAACAAACGTTCGCCATCGGGATCTATTCTGGGCAAGATCAAGCCAGTTTTCATCACAAACACATACTTCTCGAAGATCCCTTCTAATATTGTCCTCCCAACGTCGTCTCGGTCTTCCCAACGGTCTCTTTCCTTTTTTTCCAATCAAGATAGAATATAATCTTCGTGACACAATGCACCCAGTGATCATAATACACTTAATACACATAGTAAGCATGTAACTTACAGAACTTTAATTTTATTCACATTCATATTTCATATTAAAAATATTGTCACATGATGCATCTTATCGGGACCTAGAAGGAAGTGTACTTATTGGGCAATATTTATGAATTGAATTGAATTTTATTTGAAGCCTTTAGGCATCTAAAGCTCAGGCCGGGATAGGGTGGGGTAAAGGATTCGGGAAGGTGTCGTCCAGCGCCTATGTTGAAGGTGCCATCCCGGTATTTGCCTGGTGTGACTGAGGAACCCCCCTGGCAATATCTATGAATTGTTGCGAATAATTAGGAATAAAATATTTGTTCTGTCAGATAAAAATTGCGATGCTATAATTTTTCTCAATTTTGTGCCAGAATTTAAATGTTTACATTATGTTTCATAAGCTTTGCATGTCTTTCTCAGACTTCGTGTTCGCCGAATAACGTCATCCCATGAACTTGATACATATTTCGCTGTGGCTGCTTATGGAAGCCACAAATGTGAAATAAATTAATAAATAATAGGAAAGTTCTCACATTGCACAATATTATGTGTAAGTTTACTCACATGAAGTTTTTATGAGTACCTTCCTCCTTTTATTCATATTTTTATGCACTCGTGGAATTTGATCCCACATATGACGTCATGTACTGGAAAATCGTACTTTTCTTTAACTAAAAGTAACTTATTTATAGCACGGAATTCTGTAACTGCAATATCTGCTATACTCGAACAATTTTGCTAACCCTCCTTGCTCTTCTTGACACCATTTTTAACGTTACTAAAAACGTGCTGCACATCTATTGAAATGAATTAAAGTAGCTTATTACCTTCGGTCCAATGATGCTATGTATCCATTTCTCACATATTGTATTGTGAGTCTTCTCTCGGTAAACCTTGTCCGGTATTGCTTCTCTTTACAAAGACCGATACTGAATGAACACGATTTTTTCTGTTTTGCTCACAAATATTTTTGAAGTGATTCAGTCACTTGTGTCATTTAGATATATTTCCTCGTTATATAAATATGTGTGTTAAATGATTTTTTTTTCCTATTATTTATCAACAGTTTATTTCAATCCATGGTCTGACAACACTGGTGATGTCGGCCTGAGAAAAGTTGCCTCCATAAATGAAATTCGAATTCAATATAATGTATAGACCATATGAATACACGATCTTCTCCTTATTCACTGAAGCAATTACATTGCTACCCTCCTTGATGAAAAATAAAGAAATGAAAGCTCCGTTTTTATATGAATACTGTATTAAAACAGATTAATACACTGTCTGTTAAAAATCTTAAGCCATTTTCCTGGGAAAAAGTCAGGCTACTGACTGTATGGAACGTTACTATATTCGGTCCAAGTTCTTAATGTGAAATTTCCATTCATCCAATTCTCTTTGTTTGGTTGATTTATTTTAGGAAACTGGTTGAAAATATTTTAACAGTGTAGCTCAATTAATCCTTTAAACAGATGAGTGTTGATCTTATAGCAACATAACTGAATCACTTCCTGTCAAACACTGTTCGATTTTTCAATTGTGTATAAAAATAACATAGTTCCTGGAATTTAAATTTATTTATGGTCTTTAGGCATCTATGGCTCAGGCTGATTGACCCTGGAGTATAATATTAAACGCACTAACGCTGGAGAAAGATATCTCCAGTAGTGCTGCTTTTTTTACATATTGTTAAAAGTGGACGCCATTTTATCTTTTTGTCTAGGAGATAACGCGTTGAGATGCCATTGCAGGGGAAACGTCACTGCAGCAAGATATTTAGAAATATATACATAATTTTACTTTGTTAATAATATCTCTCTGCTACTCCCCATCCACACCCCCACGTACGGAGCGGAAGGATGAAAACTGTCTTATATTTTCGTAGATGAAGGAGGCACTGAGCTTTAACTGATGCGATGGCATTTGTCACAAAGACTTGGAGGCAGTCATAGTTGTCAGCATTTAAATGGCATCAAATTATGCAAATGAATTTTCTCACTGAATTGTACTAATTGTCTAATGCCTTGTTACATGAAAATCACTCATGCTACTCGTGTTTTCTTTGTTCCAAAGAAGTATAATACTCTTCCCTCCTACATAGGACGCACCCATACTCGAAAGCCTTACTTGGAACATTACACATTTATGGTACCTCCTCTAAGGCAGCGAGGTGGAGCTTTTGTTGCATTTTACAGGCTATTAAATGTACCGGAAGCACAATGTTGGAACAATGAAACTGGAAAAAAAAACAAAAAAACGAGCCAACACAAATAAACTGCTGGAAGAAGTAAGAAAAAAACAAAACAAACAGATATATCAAAGAAGGGGGAGAAAGAGTGAGGAAAAGCAAAACAAAAGAAGAATTAGTTGCGCATCGTTAGATTTCAATAATAGGATTACATGAAGCAAAAGTGTTGTCGCCATCCCTTTTGTTTATTTGTATGCTTTATGCTTAGTTATTTGGAGATAAGTACTCATTAGTAAGTGTGTGTATCAACTCGGGAACACATATATTTACGTATTGTATCATTAATATTATCATTAGTTGTGCTCTGCCGAAAACAGCAGGTTAAGCCTTCTCCATTCATCGCAATCTCCTATTTTCAGCGCACGATTTATCCACCTTAAAACTGTCAAGAAGTTGCATCCTTTTTTCTTCCTCTTCCTCTTTCCCCCTGAAACTTTCCTTCAATTATGGAGGTGTTCGATGTTCGAAATGTAATATCGAAGTTCGATATGTTTTTATTATCAAAGTTCGATATATTTTATGAATATCGATATTTGATGATATATCGAAATTACTTAAATATCTAACCGAAATATCAAACCAAAATATCGTATCGAAATATCGAGCCAAAAAATCAATATACCGAATACCAACAAGTTCTAATATCGAAGTTTTGATATTTTTAAATTTTGACTTGATATATCGAGAATTGGAATACCCCTACCTTCAATTGCATCTCCTTCTCCACTTCTTCATTGGTAAGTGATCCTTCATTCTCTCTCTCTCTCTCTCTCTCTCTCTCTCTCTCTCTCTATATATATATATATATATATATATATATATATATATATATATATATGTGTGTGTGTGTGTGTGTGTGTGTGTGTGTGTGTGTGTGTGAGATGGCAAATGCTACCTACGCGCTCATTTTCTTTTCAGAAAAAGTACTTGCGTGAGCAAAAAACTTACGTGAGCGCAAAATCCTGTTCCGCAAGTTTAACTGATTTTTCAACTTACAATTTTTATGTTTGTAACATTATCTGAGTTGCTCACTCTATTTATTAAGACATTTTGAAGTTTCTATGTTTCGTTCAACACATTGAAACTTTTGTTCCTTTCATTGTTCTACTGAAATTAAAAAAATATATAAGCACTTGTTCTCGAACGAGTGTTAAGCTTCATTGGCAGAATTGCGACTTGAGTGCTTTCACAAATTCGTTATTTTTTCTTAGTAACTATGGAGTGTTTAGATGGCACCCGTTGATCAATTGTGTCTATTGAGTATCAGCATTTTATTTCCATGATATTTTTTAACTATCGTAGATCGCATGTTTTTTAAGGCAATAAAGTCATGTGGAGATTACTCTAAGCCTCACCCACCTTCAGCTTATCCCACCTTTCTCGGTCGCCATGATGAATAACATGCAAATTGACTTCAAGTCAACGATCGTTGTAAACTTGTATTACAGTTGTGAGCTTCTAGTATTCTATTTCTATTTCGTTCTGTTATGAGTAGCATCCGGGCACAAATATACAGGGTGTCCCATTTTAATCAAACCACTGGAATATTACAAAGCACTGAAAGAAAATACAAAATTGTGCAGTGAAACGTGTACCGACAGAGGGGGCAGCCTTCTATGCACAATGGAGTTATGTCACATGCACAGTGTTGCCACCTTAACACAAATTTATATTTTTTTAATAGGATTCAATACTTTCGGAGGTGATAGTATGAGTCATGATAAACAAAAACGTTTAAATGGAAATAGTTCGAATTTTACTTCATTTTATAGATACAGTGATTCCAACTTGGAACCCAAAATCAACGCCTGACATGGGAAGACAATGAATAATTCTCAATAAATTATAAATGACGCATTCAATGAAAATTTGTTTGTGGAAATTCATTTGTAACAAGATGGTGGATATCATGATAGAAAACACGATGCAACCAGGTTGTCAGTGTTGCTAACCCGTCATAACGTTTATTTTTTTAAATGGCACTACGTTGTATTGTTAGCTATTTGGCATCCCCTAGGAATGATAAATAACATATGTAAAGTACACATCGCAGTGTTGAAAGTTATGGACAAACAAAGATTTTCGCGATCTCATACAAACTACGTAATTCTCTAGGATATTTCATCTACAGTTTGCAACACTGCGATGTGTGCCTTACGTATGTTGTATATCATCAGTAGGGGATGCCAAATAGCTAATAATACAATGTAGTTTCATTTAAAAAATTAAACGTTATGATGGGTTAGCAACACTGACAACCTGGTTGCATCGTGTTTTCTATCATGATATCCACCATCTTGTTACAAATGAATTTCCACAAACAAATTTTCATTGAATGCGTCATTTATAATTTATTGAGAATTATTCATTGTCTTCCCATGTCAGGCGTTCATTTTGGGTTCTAAGTTGGAATCACTGTATCTCTAAAACGAAGCAAAATTCGAACCATTTCCATTTAAACTTTTTGTTTATCATGACTCATACTATCACCTCCGAAGATATTGAACCTTCATCCTATCTGAAAAAAATATGTTTGTGTTGAGGTG
>JAGDQP010035342.1:4500-18704 GCA_022664845.1 Lepisma saccharinum
CAGAAATATTTAACAGTTATTTTCGGTAGAATTTCACCCAAAATAATAAAATCTATGATATTAGGACAGATGAAGCAAATATTCCCAGTTTAATAGACATTCCGGTAATAACAGAAAGTGATGTAATAAAGGCTACACATAGATTGAAGGCTAGGTCTAATATAGGAGCAGATAATATTCCAAAATACATAATTAAAGGTTGTAGTTCTTACTTAGCCTCCTCTTAGCGGATATTTTTAACAAATCATTACAGTCTGATTTGTATTCTAATCAGTAGAAAAAGGCTTTAATCATACCAATTCACAAGGGAGGTGATACTTCCGTTAGAGAAAATTATAGACTGACATAAGCTATAATTGTCAATATTGAACGGTTCTGCTAGACTGTTTGAAATCCTGATTGCTGAACATCTTCAATTTAATTTAAAGCAAAACTTCCATGAAAATCAACATAAATTTTTACCTGGAAAATCAATTGTCACTAATTTTATGTCAAATCACCCAGTTTATACAAGGGTGTATAGCTAATAGAGCACAATGTGATGTTATATATTTTGATTTGTCAAAAGCCTTTGATACAGTGAACCACTCCCTTTGTTACATAAACCAAGCATAGTAGGTTTATCTCCACGTTATACAAAATGGTTCAACAGCTATTTAAAAAACAGATCCTTTCAAGTTAAGATAAACAGCACCTTATCTTCAAGTGCAGAAATTGGTAACGGTATTTCGCAAGGTTCTCCTCTAGGACCCCTTCTGTTTAATATATTTATCAACGACCTTTGTAGTAAAGTAAAGTATACAATGCCAATATTGTACGCGGATGACTTGAAATTGCTTGGTTTAGTTAAGAGTAATTTTGATATTGTCAAATTCAAAACGATATAGATGAAATTGAAAAATGGCGTTCTGATAACATAATGAAAATGAATAAAGAAAACCAATTTTATATCATATACTCAGAAAACTAATTATGCAGTAAGTAAATACACAATCAATGAGAACAAATATGTCTAAGGTTCACCCTGTTAAAGATTTAGGGGATTATTTTGAAGAATCCTTGAAATTTAATGTCCACATAGACCATTTTGTTAAGAAGTATAGAAAATTAATTGGTTTTATTTACAATCAATGGTTTGAAATTGCTAGCGTAAAGTCATATATTATATTATTTAAAATTTTAGTAAGAACTAAACTTGAATATGCAGCTGTCATATGGAATGCGGGTACAAAAGCAGCCACAGAAAAAATAGAAGCAGTTGAAAAATGCTTTATAAGGATCTTACGTTATAAATTACATTTACCATATACACAATACAATTACGAATTTTGGTGTGAGTATTTTAATATTGAACCCTTGTATACAGAAGAAAGTAATAGACAGTCAATTTATTGAATGTATACTGAAATACAGAATTCAAAGTAAATATCAATCAGAAAAAATCTACTTCCAAGTGCCAGCGCACACATTAAGACACCATAACTTTCTAACTACAAAAGAGAATATTAAAACTCTAGTAGCCAGATTGATAAAGACCAGTATAATAAGCAATAAATCATTATTACGTTTTCAATAGTAGTTTTAACATATTTAGTTTTACTCCCTTGTATATATTTATAATTAATATTTTATGTACCGTATTTATAGCAGGAAACTTTGTACATTTAATAACACAGAAACATATTAAAATTTTAGTTTTGACATTAAGGACACTTCCCCTTACAAATTATTATTAGAAGTTTAATAATTTATATTTCTGATTTCTTTTATTTATTGACGTTTTATACTTTTATCTTTATATAATCTTGACTCGTACCATATATGCCACAAAAGCTTTTTATGATATTGATAAATTTTATTATCATTATTTTACTAGGTCTACTATTAAACTTCTTAAGCTAATTGAAAGGTCAGCACAACAAACAATCAACTTTTTTTTTTAACTATCAGATTTTATTGGTAGTTTTACTCCCATATACAATTTTGAAATCACCAATTTTTGTATTATATTTTACAGCATGAACCTTCGTACCTCTAGAAGTGTAATCACTGATTCGTATTATTTTATTTGTACATATTATTGACTGTATTCAATTTCGACCTGTGCTATATAGGCTAAACACTGTAGTAGTAGTAGTAGTAGTAAAATCGTTTTCGGAATAGGTCCTACTCTTAGCTGTTTAATTGCGAAGGTCACTGACAACGGATTAACACTAAGGCAGAACTGGTTTATTTATTTATTTGTTTACTGCAGTACAGAACCAATAGTTCCAACCAAACGAACATAATAAGCATATAAGAATCCTCATACACAAACAGTATTATTATTCACGGCCATATTCAATCAACTACTGGATGAGGCCTCCCAGAGGGAGGAGTTGGTCTACTGCTCCCACGCTGACCAGACGTGTTGGGAGAGGAGAGCAGAAGCTCTCAGCTGTGATCGCTACTGTCTTTTATTCACAGCAGCTCCCCAATTGCATCACGATGCTGGGTGGGCACCGTTTCAAACCCTCACGCCTTGGAAGAATTTCCTTGACATAGTCGAGAATCGAACCCGGAACCCCACGGTTAGCAGTCAGTGAGGGCTGACCACTAGACCAGCGGGGCGGTCTACACAAATAAATAAATATGTATAAAAAATAAGTCACAGTCATATTCAATCCACTACTGGATGAGACCCTCCCGGAAGGAGGAGATTGGTCTACTACTTCCGTGCTGACGTGTTGGGAGAAGAGAGCCTAAACTCTCACTGCGATCACCACTATCTGTTATCCATAGCATCTGCCCAATTGCATCACGATGCTGGGTGAGCACTGTTCCAGACCCACACGCCTTGGAAAAAATATACATGTAGATAAACATATAGACAAACAATATACATTTACAAACAACATGCATTTATCAGTACAGACAGTATGCATTTTCTGTCTTAGTAAGCTAAGTGAGGTATTAATTGCCTTTTATATTCGCCTAAAGACAACCTAAAAGTATCAGCATCAACCTTCGTAATCACATTATACATCATCTGAGGACGAATCAAAGGTGAAAATCTATCTTTGAACCCTTGGAATAAAATAGAGGTGTAAGTCTGCCTCTTCGTCTTGGAACATAAAAACATAAATTAACAATCAAATAGTTACAGTCAATGTATCCATTTAAAATTTTATTTCATACAATACCGTCGGTAATGTCTCACCTATTCTTGAGTTTTGTCCATTAAATATCATATGAGTCATTGTGTACTTCATTTCTTTTAAATTTAAAACAAGCATTTAAGAAGTTCCTTGTGAATAGTTTCAATTTATGTTTTTTGATATTGTAATCATATGAAACTACTGTACTTTAAATTGGATCTCACTAAGGCATAGCATAATCTTAGTAAAGTCTGAGCTGAAAAATTAAAAATAGTATTACGTCTTATGAAACCTAATGTTATTATTATTATTTATTTATTTTAAATCAATTTGCTTTCTAAATGATAGATTGGATGAGAAAATTATGCTTATGTCCTTAACTACAGACACCCTTTCTAAATTTTGTTTATTGGTACTATAGTTAAATGTTATTATGTTCTTCTTATTTGTAAAACTTTTTAACACTATAATCTTTAAATACATATTTTCGCACCACTTGCTGAGTGCATTAAGATCCGACTGGAAAAGTTGACTATCATAAATTGCGTTTACTTCGGATATAATTTTAACATCGTCAGCAAATACCACTACGGTGGTTGAAGCTGATATAACACCGCGATGTAATTGCGGAGTTTTCTGGTTGGAATTGCAATTCTTGAAAATCAGTTTAAGTATTTGAGTTGTCTTAACACCTACCATTGTTCGTAGACCTTTTTGCTGTTATAAATATGAGTGGTGCGTGTAATTTAATCGGAGTTCCGTTGTCTTCTATAAAGCTGCGATTATTTTGTCTGCAGTTATTGTTGTATTTCCGAAATTTAGGTAATTTGGACCCAGTCTGCATGGGAAAGAGACAAGAGTTTCGAGCCCTCCATTAGAAATGTGCGATTTCCAAAAATCTATATTGAACATCGATATAGTAGACAAATCGAAAATCGATCGAAAATCATATTTATATCGAAGAATCGTAGACGTTGAGATATCGTTGAAACCGAATGTCGCGTTGATATAAAAAATCGTTGCAAATCAGATATTGGTCATATATTTGATTTCGATATTAAATCTGTTCATATCGAAAAATGGTTGAAAATTGAGTATCGATCGAATAAAAAATAATTCCATGCCAGTACTCATTATATCAATCTTCGACTTTTGCTTCATAGCAATATTTTGATTTTCAAAATATCGATCGATATATAAAAAAAAATAATCCCACAAGCTCTTCTCATGCTGCTATCAGAATAAATATTTTTCTTAGTTTTATCAGGCGAATGGTAGTCACGGAATTGTACTGCTAAAGTATAACAATCATTTAGTCTATGGTCTAGCATTTAGTTTCTATTTAACTTACATTTATGGACTAGATAAGTGGTCTAAGCCTGCCGCATACCGTTCCTCAGAAATGTCACGGCTTAATCATATCTGCCTGTCTGGTCCATAAATAGAATTTAAATGCAAAACGAAATGTTAGTGTGAAGAACGTACCTCCAGGAAGAGCGTGCTCAAAAGTACGGAACTCTGTACTGAGGTCGAGTTTGGCAAAGTGACATAGTGCAGTTTGTCTCCGAGGTACAGTTTACTTATTAATATTAGCTAACGACAGTAGAAACCCTTGTAACCAGCAAGAGTGGGAACCAGGCTGATTTATTTCGAATACAAGATTTTACCGGATAATAATTGAAAAAAATATTTTGAAAAGGTACCCGGTCGCATTTTTATGACATCAACTGTAGAATTCGCAATATTAAAATTGATTCAATGTTGTTTCTTGATCGGCAGTTTAGTGACACTAACCGATCTGCATAACCGGACATATCGAATAAGTCTGATATGTAGATTTAGTATCCGTTATTTTGAACAACGTAATTTTGGAGGTTCAACTTAGACTGTTAGAATTGTAATTGATTTGGTATTGGCGGTTATGAGGAATTTTACTGTATTAGCAATTCGATCGATCAAACAACTATTTCTTTGATTTTGGTTCCGGAGTTGAATCACAAATTGTTCTTAACGCTTTCTATTGTTATGTTTGTATTACTCATTCTATGTATATACTTCTAATTGTAATGACAATTACATAATATTTATATTACAGCTCCGCCGTATCATTCTCAACATAAAGTTCAACCTGCAAAATGGAGCTATGGTTCAAAACAGGACATTCAAGAGCACCTTGCCAATTTCTCCATACCTCCACCATATCTCCCTATTCCTGATGGCTGTTATGTAAGTATTTGTAGTGCAACATAATTTTTTATTATTGTTTTTTTCCTTAAGAATTATATTTTGGATGTGTACTGTAGAATTCGTCCTAAAACAATTGTTATAATTATTTGATTACAACAGAAGTATAGTTCCCATTGTGCTTAACGGTTCAGTTAGACTATATAGGACGTTTAACATGTTTTTGGTACTAGCTCTAACATTGACATATCAAATTTGTGTCAGTTTATTTATTTAGAAAATAACAATCTTATATATATATATATCGGCAACGTTTTTTTAAACATTGAAATATCTAACAGGGCAGTGTCAAAATTACCACTGTGTTGCGTGCACAACAGTATTATTTTTACACAATATTAGACAATCAAAGCAAAAATAGCGTCAGGTTTGTGTAAAGGAACGATTTCTGAACCTAGATGGCAGTGCTCTTTCCATATTTCTATGATGTATTTTATTTCATTGCATAAAATTGCAGTGCTTCTCCTACAAATTCAAGCCTAGAGAGTTCAAACTTCATAGTAGAGTTCATAACCAGAGAGAAGAAAGTTCATAACCATTTCAAGAGTTCTGTCCTTACCGATTTTTTTATTTTCGTTTTTTTATCATTGTTGAAATCGCTTGATTGTTGTAGTGAAAATCCAAACCTATAACAATGCGCCTCAACAAACAATGAACAAAAACGAAAATAGAAAATCGACATGGATAAAACTCTTGAAATAGTTATGAACTTTCTTCTTGAATTCTCTAGGCTTGAGATTGTAGGAGTAGTATTACAATGTCATACAATGATAAAAGTATATTAGAAACTTACTGAGATAGGGCTGCCATCTGTCGTTAGAGATCGTTGCTTTACACTAACCTTAAAGTGTATAGAGAAGGAACTTGTTTTTCTTTTTAAAAAATCTTAAGTGTGTCTCTTTTCTGGGGTTCATCTTTTGAGAACAATCATTGTCGCATGGTTCGGTGACTTTTTTGTCTATATACCAATCATTCAGGTTTTTATTATTAATAATAATTATTTATTTGTGGAAGAGATAATGGAAGTACAAAGAAATTAACTTTGTAGAACTAAAGATGCACATTGTGTCACGTACTTTGTATTAAGAACTGTACAATTGTATTTTGAATCTACTGTGCCCAGTTGCATGTTTTACTAATGTCTTAATTGTTTTTCGTTTCAGGTTAAGTCCAATGGGCATGTGCCTTCAGCAATAAACAAGACTGAAGCATTGGGAAATACTAATTCTGTTGGGACCACCTATGGTGTTGACAACAACATGAACAATATGTAAGTCGTTGTATTGACTGTTTACCATAGGAAACATTTTAAAGATAAAAATATCTTTAGTTTAGTGGAGGAGACATCTCAATTAAAGTTTCAACAAATTTTCATTGATAGGCTATGGAATGTATGGTGGCTCTGACGTGGTGAAACACACTTTTTCTGTAGATCACGTCTTTAGGAGGTATTTTATCGAATTCATTACTTCTTCATCCCGTTCGTTCGTTTCGTTATGAGCAAAGATTCGTAATAGAGGATCCCCTTCTAATCTCAGGGTATTCATCTCCCCCATCTCCCTGGTCTAGACGCGACGACTTGCGATTAGTTCTATGGAGGTAACATAGGTTCAAGCCACCCAGCGGCCGTAGCTCAGTTTGTAGTGTGTTAGCATTCGGAAGGTCCTGTTAACGATCCCCGCGGCTTTATATTCTGACTAAAGATTTTCCAGGGTTTGTCCTCAGTCACATCAGGCAAATGCCGAGATGATACCTACATAACTAGTCGACTACCTTCGAACTTCCTCTCGCTCACCGTATTCCGACCTGAGATGCCTATTCTAGGGATGCCTCTAATTCCACGTGCTGAATGACAGAATATTACCTACAATAGAGAGACAGACCGCCACAGTGGCACCTATCCCTTTCCTGGAAAGATTGTTTGACAAAGGTACCGAGCGACCGTAGCTTATTTGGTAGAGCGTTGCTAGCATTCGGAAGGTCCTGGATTTAAGGTCAGCGGTCGACTATCGTGACGGGAGTTTTACCAGGGTTTCTCCTCATTGAACAGAAAAGGGAGCTCGGGGTGGCCGAGAGGTTAGAGCGCTCACTTTCTATGCGCGTTGTCACCTGTTTAAATCATGGTGGGGTCCATTGAACGCAGTTGTTCGGAGCCCACTTTACCAAAAAACTGTAGGTCCCGTCCTTAGAAGCTCACCAGTTGGTCTACGACGTTAATAGCAATTCACTCACTCAACGGAAAGAGCATACCAAGATGGCGGAAGTGATCTACATCGTTAGAGTATGCGTGTTAATTTGTTTCTAGTGATACCGTGCATGATAAAATCGGTATATAGCGTGTACAGCTGTGTGTAGGTATGTGTGTGTCGTGTGCGTGATTAAAGCCAGGCACGTATGTAGTAGTTTGTTCCGGGGGGGGGGGGGTCCGAGGTCTGTCTGAGTAGAATTTACGTAAAATCTATATAATTGTGCTTATCTACCCTTCAAAAATCTGAATTTCAGAGGGGGAAGGATCCGGACTACTCTAAATACGTTCCTGGCTGTGTGCACAGTGTATAATGATAGCATATGATTAAAGCCGTATCCCTTATGTTATAGACCACTTCTTGATGTATATCATACTAAAAGAAGAAACTGTAGCTGCGATGCTCTGTCGTTAACATCTGAACTTTTAAACTTTTGCGAGAGTAAAATGATGACGCCGTTTTCTGTACACACAGAAAATGGCACACAGTTTTTTTTTCCAAGTTCGAAATTTGTATGGTCTGGTAACCCTGAATTAGTTATACGTTGAAAACACAACACATAGGACTTTAATTTTACATTAATATCATGTATTGGGTCGGTATTTCCATACAAGGTATTTTAGAAAAGTAATGAGAATTATTTTCCTTTAACCGTGAATTTTATTCATTTTACAAATCAAAGTTATTCCCTTCAAAGTAGTTCCCTTGGGCAGCTACACACCGACGGAGGCACTGTTTGCGTTGTTCGTAGCACTGGAAGGCTTCTGCTGAAATGAGTTTCAGCTCGTCGGTTACGCTCTTCTGGATAATATCCAAAATACCATAATGGCGCCCTTTCATGTGGATTTTCAGCCAGGGGAATTAAAAGAAGTTACAGGGACTGAGATCCGGCAAATAGGTGAGGCTGGGCCCTGGATAGGGAATGTTATCCATGTACCCGGTATGCTTTTGATGTGTCACAGAACTGGATTCGCTAAGCTTTACAAACAAAATTTGATGGCACAACGTTGCTCAACATTTTGCCTGTCCATTTTCGTAACGCACCACATCACACGGTCTTAAAAATTGCGTAGCAACAGCAGCAAGTTCAAACGTCTACTGAGTCTACGACAGAGGTTAACCTAACTACCATGGGAAGGTAAAGGCAGCAGCGTTGCCGGTTCGTGTGCATTGTTGCCATTCTCACCACTTTTCTAACAGACTTTGTATTATGCAACTTGTCGCATTTAAAAAAGTGCATTTATCGTTCATTGTGTATGAATTCGCGTATAAATTTTATTTCGAGTCCATTTTTATAACACTTTCTTCTTTTACTATGAAATCTTATGTTCCTTTTATTTGGTTCAATTTTACCTACTATTACATTCTTTTTCAATTTTAATTTGTATGGATTTTTTTTTCAAGGCACGGTTTGCTCAATATGAATGGATCGACAAAAGACTGTAATGGATATTCGTCAGATGATAATAAAAAGCCAATGGCCAACAAAGAAGTTCTGGATTTAAATAGCAGTAGTCATAAGCTAGGTTTTGATATTCAAAGTGTTGTGTCAATGGAGATCCTGGAATCGGATGGAAATTACATTGAAGCCAAAAACGATGAGGTAAGAAAGACTTTTCTCGTGTCTAAAGATTTGATTTAAACAATATGAGCAAATATTTATTATTTATATATTTTTTTTTTTTACAAAGAGAGAAAGAAAGGTCAAATGTACATTCATTATCGCTTCTTGTGCCATAAATGCGCTCGAATTTTTCGGCAGTGTGCTATTGCCATTTTGTGTTAAAAAAAGAAATTATGGGTTAGAATTATCCATTTGTCATGGTCTATGATAAAGGCTGCTGTCTACGGAAGGCATTGGTGAGATGGCGCAAGTTCAAACCATCTTGATTAAGATTTTCCTTCGTTTCTCTCAATCGTGTTGCACTAATAACGGAATAATAACTTGAATAAGAGCAGCGCCACTATCTTCCTCCTTTTCTCGCAATAAATCTAAGAACGATATAGAAGGAATACTACTCTAAACTTCTACCCAGGTACTATATTTCTTCAATAGTGAGTGTTTATTTATTTATATTACTATTTTTCCCCATTATTCTTTCGTAAAATATTTATTTTGATACATTCTATATATATTCTTGTTAACTGTTACTGTCATAGTGTTTACAATCATAATTCATTTCTCAACACACAATTTCATACCTACCCTCTCCCTACATTTTGGATTCTGCTCTATCCTCTTCACACTGTACTGTCAAACATGGAAACAGTCTACCGGGCTTCTTATTCGGAAGGACTTGGGTTCACGCCCAGCGTCTGCCCATCCTGCCTAATGTTATTCCAGCTTTTTTTTGTTTCCTGTCACACCAGATTAATGCGTGGATGGTACCTTCAAACTAAGCTCCGATCGATTTCCATCCCACATCCTCTCCAGTCTCCCCATCCATCTCCTGATATGAACCAAAATGCCTGAAAGCCATAAATACAATTAAAAAAATAAACACTACCATTTTCTTCAACTTTTGATCATGGAAATATACTCCGAGATATATCTGTTACGTGTATATTTTATATGAATTTTACTTCTTTAAGATCTTATTAACTAATTACTCCGTTCTCTTGTTTATTATACCATCAGCTGATGTACCCGCCAGTTGGTGCGGGGTTAAAATAAAATATGTTGACAACACTGACAGTTAGGTCTATTTTAAAAATTAGTTGATAAAAGCAAATCTTCAACTTCTTTCTGTCTGAAGTTTCATTTCCCTAATAATAGTGTCTTCATTAAAACGATTGTTTTGCTTTTATCGTTTTCATTCCTAGGTGAGAAGTTTTAGTAAAGGTTGAAGGCCAGAAATATAAATAGCTAATTGAATGTAATCAAACGAAAAAAAGAGAGAGAGAGAGAGAAAGAAAAGAATGGGTAGTTGCAACAAAAATAGTTATCAGTTAATATCTCTGCTCATAAGTAAACGCAACTTGTTTGTTTAATTCTGATGTCAGAAATAGTTCAGCAATGGTAAAACTATTCCTGGTTTGCAACAATCGATATTTAAATTATATATTTATATAAAAAATGTTAGCAATTTATTTATTTCGTTGTTCTGGTATTGTCTTATTTAATTGAATTTTTGAGGGTATATTATCTCAACTCATAATAAATAAATGGACCTTCAAAGTAACATTGTAAAACCCTTCGGGTAATCAAAGACTAAGTTCAATCCAAAAATCATTAAAATCTGTTTAAGTTTTGTGGAGACAAATCATACTCACTTTTTCATATATATATATTATATCTGCTCGTTCAGCTGTTCCTTATCTTTCATTTCAGAAATTTTCTTGTTTTAGAAAAGTTTTAATGTATTTGAATGAGAAAATAACCATTGCTATGACCAGATAGTATGCAATATGTGCAACATATCTTTGATAACAATTCGACTCGGTTGAATCAAAGTTCCAGTATATTAAAATACATTAAGGTAAATGTAAAGTAACGATCTCCAACGAAAGATGGCAGCACTACCTCCGTATATCTCTAATGTATTTTTATCGGTGCACAAAATGTAAACCTGGAGAGTTCAAACTTTCAGAGAAGGAAGTTCATAACCAACCGTTCCGATTTTTTTATTTTTTTTTATTTTCGTGTTTCTTCATTGTTGGAATCGCTTGATTGTTCTTGTGAATATCAAAACTTATAACAATGAAGCTCTTTCAACAATGGACAAAAACGGAAATAAAAATCGACATTCATCAAACTCTTGAATTCATTATGAACTTCCTTCCCTAAAAGTTAGAACTCTCTAGGCTTGAATTTGTAAGAGCAGTATTGTAATTTCGTGCAACGATAAAAATACATTAGACATATACGGAGATAGTGCTGCCATCTTTTGTTGGAGATCGTTGCTTTACATTAACCTTAATTCTGTGCAAGCTACAACTAGTTACATATTATTGTTCAATTTTCACCATTATCTGTTCTTTGGGGTTTTAGACATTTGTGTCGAATATGGTTGTTTGTTGTAGGTGATAAGGAGAGTAGCTGAGATGCAGGAGTTGGTAGAGAATTCAGAACAGTACCTGACAGAACAATCGCGAGAAGAAAGTGATTCAGAGAATTCTCATATATCATCTGCCCATGATTCCGATGCGCCAGGACAGTTGAAGCATAGTGATTCCTTGTTACTTCTTACACAGGTAGGATTAGTAACAAATGTCTTCACTTAAAGAAGAGAAATTAACATGAAATTCGACGCCTTTGGGTGTTGATTTGTGTAAATTGTATTCCTTAGTTCTCAAGGATTCTTCCGTTTGTTTTGTACATGCCCGACAAGAATTGCTTGTACTGCAAGTCGAAGCAGAATGTTATAATCAAGATAGTACTTACATCATAATGAAACTGAATCGATATACATTTACGCAGAGTTTTAGCTAAAAGTATTTGGAACCTTTTCTTGTTGAAGTGAAATAGAGACGTTTTAACGATTTCGATATATTTAGCATTTCCTAACCATTTAAACATATTTTGGATCTAGATAGTGCTTTAAGCACTTCTGATAACCACCGAAAACACTTTCCTGTATCAATATATACGTATAACAGTACCGTATTTACGTATAACCGTACAGAACACTGCCATATACAGTATAACCGTACCGTATTTACGTATAACCGTACCGTATTTACGTATAACCGTACAGAACACTGCCGTATACAGTATAACCGTACCGTATATACATATAACCTCATAGAACACTTCCTGTACAGTATAACCGTACCGTATTTACGTATAACCGTACAGAACACTGCCGTATACAGTATAACCGTACCGTATTTACGTATAACCGTACAGAACACTGTCGTATACAGTATAACCATACCGTATTTACGTATAACCGTACAGAACACTGCCGTATATGCTTATAACCATACAGAACACTACCGTGTACAGTATGGTATATCGTCGTGGGCCACCCTGGTTGACCCGAATAAGGGCTACCCCAAAATGCCCCAGACGCACCAACCAGTTACGCAGATCTGGTCAAGAGTAAACAACATCCGGAGTAAACGATACGGGAACTAAGTTTGCTCTCTTTTCTGAATTTTTAATAATAAAATAACTAAACATATATAACAAAGCAGCTATTATAACAGTAGAACAACTTACCAATTAACTTTCTTTCAATGATACCTATTACGCTTCTAAAGACATTATCAAGAACGTCGAGACGAATAACATAATTGTTCCTTGTGATAAATTAAGTTTTCTGAGGTTCAAAACAATATTTTGGTTTAGTTTCCTTTCGAACAATCGTTCCACTGAGCTCAGGGTTTAGCGTGATAATCGATATAGCAGAAATAGAATAACATAAACAATAACCTTTTTAACAGTATGAAAGAACTGATATTAATCAACACATCATCAACTAACCACTGAAAGCAACTAATTCCATTACTACTTTGAAACAACATTAGCGCTATGTATCCTACTGGAATTTCCAATGTAAACAATGATAATTCAAATGATTACACAGTTCAGTGTCTATAATCTAATAACTTCGGAATGAATATGTCGGAATAAAACCTATTAACCTCTGAGTTGCGATATAATTTAGTTCTGTTCGACACTACACTCCCACAACTCACACTGCTTCTAACCTGTGGAGTTTAATGCAGGCGTAAAGAGTACATTCTAATAGACCACACTCTTTATTTTCGGAGATATTTTGTTCATACCACTGGCTATACTTAAGTCTTTCTCCCACGTTGTCAAAATAAAGCAAACTCAACTCAGTGGCTAAGCTCACAAAAGTTTGATGAAGTTCCCTAAGTAAGTGTTCTACGATATCAAATGAATATGAAATTGGTGTACCTGATAACCCAAATTAAGGTAAGCGCGATGACACTGGTGGACGCGACGACGTACTGAGATAAACCTGTACAGAATCAGAAAACTGATAGTCCACTAACTGATTTACATCTACGCCAATAATGCTAATTGTTCAGGAAATCTAGGCTGAAATGTAGGTACGGAACCTAAAGTACACTTACCACTTTCGTACGAAAATGTTTGTTCACTCGGAAGGGCGTATCTCACAAACTAATACTAGTTTCACTAGGATCATACGGTTGACGGCTGAGATGTTGCATGTATCAAATAGACAACAGAATAGAATAACTGTACAATACCAATCAGGAGCTCTTCTGCCAGCACATGCCCCTCTGACATGCGTAAAATTGATAGGTAACTTTCGAATACTTGATTTGCCAAATATACTGTGTACTTCACTTCAGCTTGGCGACTACACTTCTCAATCTTCAACGCATACCAATATTCCTCTATAGACGAACCACAACTAACGACAATATATATCTGCATAAATAATAGCTTTCCAGAACGAAGAACTCTCAAAGACCATAACTGTGTCTCAAACAACTTGACTGTTACACTCTTCAGCTGTCTTGCCATATCTTTCGTAGTAGTGAATACCTTTTTCTTTTTACTTTCAACATTTTTCAAATTGCTACCAGCACGTCTTCTTCTTCTAAGGCCGTAATGCCTCATTCTAGGGCCACTGCC
>JAGDQP010035343.1:0-19636 GCA_022664845.1 Lepisma saccharinum
GTTATTCAAGAGCTATATAGATGAGGATAGCGGCTGACCGAGAAATGTGGAAAAACTTGGGGGAGGCCTTCATCTAGCGGATAGAATAAGACTGAAGAAGATGATGATGAGTACATTTTTCAGTGGAAGAAGCAACAATATTAAAGACTGTAAAAGTAGTGTAAATTAGGAATATTAATATTTTATAACTAGAATTCCTTACGACATTCTAATGTAGAGAAAGAAAATATTAATAAACATGAAGTCTAAAACGTATTATTTTCGAAATGGCGTTGGTCGTGGGAATTTTGAAAGTTTCAGTAGAACATGGCGATTGAACATAATAAAAGAGAAAACAAAGTTATGGCTATCAAATCGTGAGCGTGAGTCAAGTATGCATTGGCTCAATTTAATTCGATAGCTTTAATCTTCAAAATGTAAAACTAAAAAATACATTAAGTAATGCTTAAAGTATAGCAAATACAATTATTAAAAAAATGATGAAATACGATGCAACTTTGATGTGCTCGATTGTTGTTAGGTTTGACGCGTGACGTAGGTTTCCGGTTCGACTCCCGGCTGAAGCATCACAGTTTGTGTATCTTAAAATACATTGTTCTCAGGTGAGTTGCCGTTGAAAGCCAAAGTTTTTTTAAAAAAAAGTGTTTTATTTACGTGCAACCATATTTAGTAAACATCTTCCAGATATTTTCCCATGTTTTTTTCAATAATTTTGATTGAATTCAATTTAATTTATTTAGGCATCTATAGCACAGGCCGGGATAACGTAGGGCAACAGATGCAGTAAGGAGTTAGCCAGAACCTATAAGCTAAAGGTATCATTGCTTGGTATGGTTGAGGAAAAACCTCAGCTTGGATGGTCGATCGATGGCTTCGAACCCAAGACCTCGCGAATGCACGCTCTAACAACTGAGCTACAGTTGCTCAGTGATAACTGTGATATTGAAATAGCCAGAATACAATAACATTTGGCAGTTTAGAATATATCTGACAAGTAAAGTACACGAAGTGAGGACTCGAGTTGCTCATCAAGTGATACCTTAAATTGAAGCTAGTGACGAGTATAGTACACCTGTGAAATCCTAGCTGCAGAGCTCCAGTAATAAAAAGGTTATGGCGGGTCAAAGTTCAAAGAGAAAGCGAATTGTATTGAAACAAGTCACAACGAAAGGCAGAACAAAAGTCAGAAGGACATGGGTTTGAATTGAAATGCGATTCATTTGAAGGAAAAAGGCACGTACAAAGTACTACACATTGATACAATCAATATGTAAGTCGTCAATGAAGGCGTGTGATAAGCAGATACTTTGCTCACAATGAGCACACTTGACAAAAGAGATGTTCTCACATGAGGTCTTGTAACACTCGTCACGTACATTAGAATCAAAACAATAATCCAATTTAGAAATCCAGGGCTCGGGCTCCTCATCCAAGTAGCCGCTTTTGTAAAACGCAAACCTGATCATGTTGCGAAATCGTGAGGCGCTGAATTGGAAGAGAGTGAAGGACTGCATTCGTAAAATGTTATCCCAATGCCAGAGATTAATTTCCGAGGAAGCGATAACTGTGCCAGTAATGAACCTGATAAATTATTTATATGGACGGAAGAAGTAAACATCAAGTGGTTGGATGAAACCAGTGCAACCACCAGGAATTAAACGTTTGAACAGTGTTATATGATTAGGGCATAATTCATTTGATACGTTATCATCCTTATTTGCACTCCATGAATCCAGCAAAAGCAAGACTTTATCACAATCGGCAGGCAGGCTATTCGAGAATACAGAATAAAACTCTTTTAAATCACTTTTGTACATGTTTGCAGTCTTTCCTGGATGGGACACTATGTTATCGGGATCTTTTTGCTTATTTCCTGGAAATTGACCACTGGATTCGGATACAAGAACGTACATCGGACGCAATATTTCACCATCCATGGAAATAACCGGCATGATCATATATGAATGAGTAGTAGCACTGACTGATCCAAATGCACCTCTTACAACCACCGTACCTTTAGTCCTATGAGTCCTGTATGCATGGAGTTCCTTGTCAAATCGACTTTGATCAGCATTTAATATTGACGATGATTCAGGTCTTCTAGTAACATAAGTTCTTTCGTGGACGTAATAAATGTCGTAGATAAGTGATTTAATTCAGCTTTTTTTGTTTTCCACGTTTTGCTAATCCTATGCGTGATAGAACGACTGACGATATTGTTTCTCTTTTTAAAACTAGACAGCCAGTGACAAGATGTCTTGAATTGTAGAGTATTATCCGGATCTAGCTCTTTACTTATCTGAAGAGCCCAAAAGCGAAGAGTCCTGTCATGTATAATTACACATCTCTCGACCATTTCTTTGAATTTATCGTGAACTGCTGCATTAAGTTTATTATAACTGGGTTTTTGCCTTTTCCCTCATATTCAAAGAGGATGTTTTTCGATTGAATTAATCTATACTGTGACTTGACAGATGAAAATTTCCTTCGTTTCTTTTCCGGGTTCTCATTGTGTGTCCAAAACATGTAAGCTGCTTCTTTATAATCATCGTCCAAAATGTGTGTGTGTGTGTGTGTTTTTTTTTTTGGCGAAGGCTGATATTCTTCACCTGAACAAGCTATAGGTGTCGGAGACTCTTGATGTGTTTGAGAACCTTGCGATGTACTTGTCATTTCCTCATCAAAGACGTCATCACCGTAGTCTCCATCATCGCTTTCATCACTGTCACCAGCAAATCCAAGAGTTCTAACTTCTTCTATGATTTCCTTCTTGTCCTCAAGTATCTCCACTATTTGTTTGTACAATGAATCTTCATACCTATTCATTCTCCTATTAACAAATCCATATTTCTCATACAGAGCATGAACGATAGCACCTGCTTCCATTTTCTGCAACGAAAAGAAAAACGAACTTTTATTGACATCAATAACAGGAGCAAACATGCACAAGGACATTCATACACGAATAACAGAAAGCGGGAGATCAGCCAGAGAGAGGGATATCATTCTACAAATTACATTAATTGGGAGCAACTTACGACGTATTACCATCGGGATAATCAGCAAAACATGGACATCATAAGCAGCTAATTTCGCTTTCTATTTGAACTTTGACCCGCCATAACCTATTTATTACTGGAGCTCTGCAGCTAGGATTTCACAGGTGTACTATACTGATAGCTTCAATTTAAGGTATCACTTGATGAGCAACTCGAGTCCTCACTTCGGGTACTTTACTTGTGAGGGATTTCACGCGTCATGCACTGACATTTAGAATACACTTTTAGACGTTAATTGCCTCATAACTTCTGTTATAATTGCAACATAGGCGATTTCAGCACACCGTTGGATCATGAAGAACGGCAGTTCTTCGAGTGACGCTGGCGAAGGACACTGTTAGCGGCACTCAGATAGTATACAGTTAGTTTCGGATCTACCGAAGTATAAGTCCGATTTTGATGCTTGAACTTGCATTTGAAAGCTCTTTCCAATACTAAGACACAGGGAAAAATTGGGTCGGTATGATCTCCTTGGGACCCCCTAGGGCGCTTTGAAAAAAATATCAAAATTTCACATTTTTTAGGATAGCACTGACCCCAGACCATATAGGCGGCCGAAACTTACTGGATCTTATTCAACGCTTCAATACGTTTCAAACGGTGTATCATACGTTAAAATCGGTGGAGCGGTTCAAAAGTGACTACTTTTTTAACCGAATCACAAAATTTTCACAAATGATAGAAAGGTATGTCCGTCATTCTGTGTGTCTTTTTGTTTTAGCCCCAAATGGGTGGTACCGGGGGGGGGGTAGGGATCCATTGCGGGCCAGCATGAAAATGGGGGTAAATACAAGCTTAGATTTTTGATAGGAGTTACGGTTTTCGAGATATGGAGCAAAATCGATCTTGTATCTTTCCGCCATAGTGACACGTGCCACTTTTTAAATACGAGCCCGTACGCAGAACACTCTCCACCGCTGCTCCACTCATCTGGGCATGATGTAAAGGAGAAAAATGTAAAGATAAATGACCGTACCTAATTTTATCTAACCTCCACGTTCCCAAGGTTAGTAATTTAAAAAAATGTACGAATAATGCAAGAAAAAAATATTAATCATAAAAATAAATTTTGAAAATGTACATGACCGAACCTAACCTTACCTAACCTCCACTTCGCCATGGTCACTAACTTAAAATAATGTACGTAAAATGCAAGAAAGCAATTATTAATAATGAATATAAACATATATAAACACATGAAATTATATTCTGAAAGGAAAATCTAGTGTTAACCTCGCCGGGACTCGATCCAAGGCTTTTTTGTTTACTAACTCGACGTCTTAACCACCAGGCCACCGAAGCAGCCTCGCAGATGTTGTTTCTCCGTTGTATTTAGAGTGCACGTGTCTCCTACACGTTATAGCAGGAGAGAGGAGCATCGGCATAGATGCCTCGTGTTACAGTCTTTTTTTTATAGGCAACCTTACAAAATAAGTGATATCAGTACAAAACTCCGTTTGGGGTAAAAGGAAGAGTGAGCCAAGAATTATACTCAAGAAGTTATATCTATTTTCCGAGACTTTCTTTGTGTCACTATGGCGGAAGGACTGTCTCTACTGTCACTACTGTCTCTTAATTTTATTACAAAGGCCTACTTTCGCCATAGTGACACAAAGAAAGTCACTTGCAAAATAGATATCACTTCTTTTGTGAGTAGAATTCTTGCGTCACTCTTCCTTTTTCCCCAAACGGGGTTTTGTACTGATTGAGTAGACATTGAAAAATACATTCCCGGTGAAAGAACACGTAATCAATAAGAATACTATATATTATTTATTGTTAAAGTTGTCGTCACGCACTGACATTTTTGCAACCCAAACTTATACTCTGAGATACATTTCCCCCAAAGACCTCCCAAAAATTCAAAAAACATATTCAAGATTGTAAAAATGTCGGTGCGTGACGGCAACTTTAATATTATATAAGAAATAGCATGCTTAATATATACGTGTTATTTAATCGAGAATGTGATCCTCAGTACTTCTGCTAGCATATCATATGTGCAATTTGCATTTTTTGAACCTCTCGGAGATATACCGCAATTACTGTCTAAAAGTATATTCTGAATGTTAGTTTGTGACGCGTGGCATTGCTCGTTCATGTTTTACATAAACTTTATTGTAATTAGGAAAATCGTTTGATATACTTTTTGTTCAGCATTAGACTCTAATGTACCTCATGAAAGCACTTTACTTTTCACCAAATATTCTGCAGTATACAGTACTTCTCATAGCACATTGGAAGTAGCACACTCACCATAATCTGAGAGTGTCACGCACTGACCATACTATATTAATGATTTACACAAAATCCATTGTGATTAGAAAAATAGTTCCTAATACAGTTAGTTCAGCATTTGACCCTAAAACATCATACAAAATCAATTTACTTTTCATCAGGTATTCTGTAGTGTATAGTACTTTTTATTATGTGGAGCGTCACGCACTGACATAATTATGTAGTCAATTTTTATAATGTTTGCCAGGGCGTGAGGACGATTATTAACAAACAAACCAATAGTGTATGTCAATATAGAAAAGAACGAAGTTTAATTTACCATTTTTTAAATTTTAAATTCCTAAAATTTTAAATGAATATTTAACTGTTAAAATGAAGTCAAATTGTAGCTATTTTCGTGAATTTTTAAATAACTCAAAACCAGAAACTAATTACGCCATTGTACTAATGACTATTTTCATTTCTTAATGAAAACATGAATCGTATACCTTCTGAGAATCGATTGCACTAATTAAAATAAATCCATGATACGTTTCAATTTTTACCATTGGGTATGACATATTCGTGGAACTGCTCATCTAAGAAACTACTGAAAATGTAGTAATAATATAATTATTTTGGAAAGTGTCAACTAATTGAACTGAATGTTTACTTCCTAGCTTCTGTTTACTTAAATCTTAATCTTGAGTTGGTAAAATTTCGTTCTTTATGACAACTTACAAAACCACATGTTTGTTGATACATTTTGCATGCTTTCTTCCTTGCATAAAATATTTTCAAGAATTTTATCCGTCGAATTTGCCTACATCTTGCAAATTTAAAACTAACTAAAGGATTCATGAATAGGTTTTCTGAGATAAGTCAGGATTTCCGAACAAAAAACATAACATTTGGGCGTGGTATGCATTCAGAATACAAGCAAATTTCATGTCGAAAGGAGGTCTATGCTTGGAGAACCAGAACACTTTTCTGGTTGAAAGTTAATATTAAGATAGGGGGAGAAAGTATTCTATTCTTCTTAACCAGAAAGAAAAAGAAGGAGAGGGATTTGCGCTGAATATGTTTAAGTTAGAAACTTCACGACAAATTAAACAACAAAAAAGTGGAAGAAAGTAACGTTAAACCACAAACCACATTATTGTGCATCAGCAAAAGCTCTCCCTCAAGATGTCTACTGTCTTAGAGGACGTGACAAGGGAAACAAACTGAAGTTTTCAAGCTGATCAAAATAAACGAAGAAAAATGTATTATCATACGTTTTTATTTCAGCAGCCAGAAAATCAAAAGTTCAATGGTCAATGACTCAACTTCAGTGGTCCAGTGTTTAAGGTCTCGAACATCCAGTTGGTACTGGGAAGGCAAGAACGTTCAAGTCTGCTGCCTGCCATTCAGAGTGAGGTTTATCAACATTTTTCCTCAGAGTATCTGGACTAAGACACTGGGCACTAACTTCTCCATCTCTATATCCGCAAAAGTACTCGCCAAGGGAGATTGTCTCTCCAAATTCTGATGGATACATTCTAGCTACCAGTAAATTAAATGTAAAAATATACGATGGTCACTATTCCACGTTAAGTTGAATCTCAAGTAATTCGCAAGCAAATAAAATGGGGTAATGACTAAAGGGCATTACACTACTCGACAAACTTTATACTTCCGACAAAGTAAAATTTCTTTTCAAGATTTTTTTAAAATATATTAAACAATACTCGAAATTTTTTATCCTTCATCTTTTCTTAACTCTACAATAAATTCAGTGACCTATTTATGTATCTAAATCAGTAGCGTAACTAGGATTTTTCGTCCCCCCGTAAGGAACTCTTTAGGGCCCTTCTAGTAGCATCCATCTCACATGGAATTTTATCAAATTCTTGCCGTATGTATTGGATAATTGCAAAACGTCTACCTGTTGTGACATGTCACAGGATAGTGGAGTACTGATCTCACAGGTAGCGCTGCCAGTACGTGAATTGGTAGCCACATAATTGAGGGAACATTGGAACAGCCACATGGAGTGAGTGTGGACGTTCAGACAGGGACAGCGTATCGTGTCGGTGAAATGGAGACCGATAAAGAGAACATCAAAGATTTATTACTCTTTGAGTTCGATAAAGACAGTAATGCGGCCTTAGCTCGCTGCAACATTTGGCAAGTGTATGGTGAAGATGCATTTGACGATAACACATGTCATAGGTGGTTTTGAAAAGTAAACGATGGTGACAGAAGCTTGTCAAGATTATCCACGGTTTGGACGTCCATCAGTGTTTTTCGAATAGGATCTAAACCAAGCCATACGAAACAGCCCGAATCCAAACCCTAGAGGAAATAGCGGAAACCTTCCAGATACAGAGGATAACAAACAATTGAAAGATGGTTCAAATCGCTGGATATCACCACAACTTTCATCGTTGTGTAATACATCATTTAAGTGCAACTGAATGTGAGGGGCGCGCCACGACCGGTATTTCCTTGCTTTTTCCGGTACAAAAATGACCGGTTCTTGATACGCATTGTCAAGGACGTTAAGTTGCTTCTGTACCAGAACTTAAAGCGCCGAGAGATTGTATGCTGCGTTTGTGAACACTCTTTATCGACGTTAAAATCAGAACTTTATCCTAAGAAGGTGATGTTAAATGTGTGGTGGGATGTCAAAGGCATAATTCACCGGGAGATGCTTGAACCTAAATAAACCATTAATGCCACCAGTCAGAGCCGGATTAAAGTGGAGGATGAAATGGCTGCAGCCCAGGTACCTCTCCAAAGGTAACAAAACTAATAACCTTACTGTCTGATCACAAGGGATAGGTAACAGAGCCCTAATAGTCAATAGCGCAGGGCCTCTAAGTACCTTAATGCGACACTACACCTTATACTGTCAATATTTGGACAGACCGCGGGCAGATTTCTGATCGAAGTGGTCAAGCCTTGTCAATCGCCAAGGAGTCATCATCCACCACGATAGCGCCATGCCTCATGCTGCTGTCATTACCAGTCAAAATTTTATGGACTTTTCCTCCTTTTTACCAACTCTGAGAAAGTTTTAAAATCGTACAACCAAACAACTTCTCTTGTGTTTGTTTGGTTTGTCATTAACTTATTTTTCACATATTTATACGTCGTCTCTAGAACTCTCTAGGCACCTAGCCCCCGACAATGCGCAGGCTCGCGGCATTGTAGTTACTTCATTGATAAATGTAAGCGCCCTAAGGGTGTAATATATTGATATCGTCTTTTAAGGCCTACTCTTGTTCAACAGTTGCTTTTCGGAAGGTTCTTTCCCCTAGTTATGGAAGCAAGCGAATATAGTTCCTATTCATTAGTCAGGTGATAAAAGTAAAGTCTCCTCGTATAGACCAATCTCTCAGCTTTCGCCTTTGTCGATAGTCTGTGAAAAGATAATAAAAGATAGACTTTTAAATTTCTCTCTCCATACATAAATACTGCTCAGCACGGCTTTCTACCTAACAGCTCTTATTTAACTAATTTGTCAGTATTGCTCACGCATGCGATTAAGTCTATTTCAGATAACTCTCAACTTGACGTGTGGACTTTTCCAAAGCCTTTGACAAAGTAAATATCAATATACTTCTCTATAAATTATCCGATAGGTTTAATATACATGGGAAATTTCTTTCCTTGCTCAAAGATTATCTTTCTAATCGTGAACAGCTCGTAGTTCTTCCTGATTCCTCTTCCAAATATGTTTCTGTGTTATTCGGTGTACCACAAGGAAGTGTTCTTGGTCTACTTATATTTCTTCTATATATTGATGATCTTCCATCTCACTTATAATATTCTTCTGTTCGCAGATGATTGCAAGATCTTTAGGGAAGTAACAACCGATAATGACCCCTTCCTACTTCAACAGGATATATCTGAAATAGTTGATTGGTGTAATACCTGGAATATGACCCTAAATCCTCTAAAGTCCTCCACTCTTACAATTTCGTTAAAAAAAAAAAAATCCAGATACTTTATCGACAATATTCCCATTAAGCAAGTAAATTTTCAAAAAGATGTGGGTGTAATTTTTGATGAAAAACTAACATTTGCTGAGCATATCAGAGCCACAACTAGCAGTGTAATGAAACTACTTGGTTTCCTATACAGATTTACAGAAATTCAAAGATTCCTTTCTTCTCTTAGTATCTTTTTCAAAGCTTTTATTTCACTTAAATTGGAATACTGCTCCCCCATTTGGATATCTTCTACTCACTTGACACGTCTCAACTCTGTTTTAAGCTTTTTCATCGCCATCGTTAAATACAGAGTCCCTTTTACTAGATCCCTAAGTAACACAGAAATTATAAATATCTTAAACATTCGAACACCCTCTTCAAGACGAAATCTGACAGACATGTTATTCTTATTTAAAATATTCAACGGTAGAGTTCGATCTGAACCGCTGCTTTCTGAGCTCAACTTTCGCATTCCTACCCATTCCACCCACAATAGAAACATATTCACATACCCAGCACCAAGATTAGAAATAGTCAAACGCTCTTTGTTCGTCAGAATGGTTTCTGAATATAATCGCCTACCACCAGAGATGGACATTTTCAGCACAGAACAAACCTTTCGAAAACAGCTAAGAAGAAATGTGTAAATACTTTTGTGTTATGTTTTTACTGCCGTTTTATTTGTAAATAATGTTAATTTTATGAGTATTGGATGCAAATGTATTATCAATGTTAATGTTTCAGTGCAAAATAGCAGAACTGCTGTAACTGAAACCATGTGTAAGTAAATAAAATAAATACAAAGGTCTTATGTACTGATACAAAGTAAAGGAAGTATTTGTATCGGAACAAAAATCTGAATTGAAACAATAACGATCGATATTGTGGAGACTCAATACTTCACAGGAAAGTGCTTGTGAAGGCAGTAACGAATTAGAAAGAGGACTTCAAGTAAGGTGTGGGGCAAAAATGTGGCGATATGAAAGTCAATGGATCCTGGAATAATGACAGTGCGTTGCTTATTTATTTGCTGTGTTTGTTTAACTGTCTCCAGATACAGCCCAATTTCGGCAATTTTATACTGGATATATTTAACAACAATAACAATAAGAGGAAGGATTTGAGGAGGGAATCAGCCCAGATGCTATTAAAGTACCATCTCAGAATGTGCCTGATGTGACCGAACAAAACCAGCAAAGCATCAGTCAGAAACTCAAAATGACCATCGTACCGAGTCCTTCTGATTACATGGCCAGCACTCTACCTATTCCTCTACCTAGAAATTTCTTTACTATTACTAATATTAATTTTGTGATAATTTATTTCTACAAGTTAAGGCTTTTTCCGAAATCTGCTAGCCCAAATTGAGTTGAGGCAAAATAAAGCCACGAGGAAGAGTCTAGAGTGGCATCATATTTCTTTCAACCTACAATCTTTGCATTTCGTTTATTTATTCCAATTAATTACAAAAAACTATGGTGTTCTGAAACTGTAAAGACGTTTTTGAATCACCCTGTATAGGAGAGGAAATGTCTTTTCTTTATGTATACACTCTATTTGGAGCAATTTTGATTCGAAAAAGTGAAGATTATATTATTTTTTATTTTGTTACGTTTATATAATGTGTTCGTATTCTGTTTTTAAATAAAAGCACAAACTATTAATAAATCATTTAGAATCAGCGTACCCATTTCATTTAGAATAGCTATTTCGTTTCATAGGTAAGTCAATTGTTCTCATTTGTCAGATATAATATAGCTTATGTAGTTGATTCTATAATAATAGACAATCATACTGAGACGAAAGATTTCTTATCATTCATTAGTTTTCAGGCGTTAGATCAAGTAGGAATAACGCAATGCAGACACGGGAAACTTGCCGATTCTTGATGTGAGTTATCAGAAAAACTTTATAATCTCCGAGAGTCATTTTTGACTAGAATCAGATGGAAGGTTTTTTAACTAGTTCAGCTCTAATTCGCCAAATCAACCATTACTCCATCTCTCCATTGTGCAATATGGTGACCCTCGGCAAAATTTAAGTTTTGAATTTCTTTGGCTTCACCCAATCTACAGGAGAAAAGCTGAATTGAATGCTGTCTCAAGTGACCTGAAACTCGGAGATATAAGTAACTCTTTCGGCCTACGTATCCAGGAGGAAGAGGGGGGGGGGGGGACAGAAGCAAAACCCAGAGATTTTTCTTTCCTCCATTTACCTGTTACACAGATAAAAAGGTTTCTTTGTACAAGTTCATTGTGCCGCCTGGGTAGTCGTGCAGTCTACGGCGGTAGACCAATTCTCGAAGGTTCCGGGTCCGAGTCCCGGCAGGGGCATGGATGTGGATTTTAATGGCTAAAGGGCGAATCGTGACGGGCAGAAGTCCAAAGTTGCTAGACTGGCCCATATAAAAATAAAGTTTACCAAGTTTTTACAAGTTCATTGTAACTGGGAACTCAAGTCAAGGCTTAGGTCTACTCCTCAAGTACTGTAGTGAATTTGTAGTTATAAAATTATGAACGCCAAGATTTTGTGATCTTTCGTGGTCATGAAATTACATATTAAAATAAAACACAGCATTGGGTGTCGTTTCAAAAGAAAGGGTGCATTCTTTCGATTGAGATCTCAAAAGAGTAGCGATCTGCAATGAATCTTTCACTTGCAGTCTGTCATGGGGAGACTAGTGGTGTGTCATCTTGTTGCACCATACGAAAACGAAGAAATCGTGGGAACATAATCCACCAGTTCTTTTCTTCTGCCAAAGAACTATGATATATCTCTTTCAAGAGCCCAGAAGGGCGAAAAACGAGAAATAAGTGCATTTATCCCATCTCTCCCCATTACCCTTTCTTTTGGAGGAGTTACATACATCCTCGAAGTTGAGGAAAAAAAAAACAAGCAAATTGTTAGGTATTGTTTTCATGTATATACGAGATTTTATGTACATATCACGTATATATAAATGGTTTCTGGTTATTACTTTCGTTTGTGTTTTGTACATTGAAAAGCAAGTTGAGCTTGTACAAAAAAATTGAGAAGCAGGGATCAAAATAAAGCTCTTTTATTGATTTCCAAGAAGATAGATGCTTTTTAAATGTGGTGGAACTTGTTAATATTATGCGCCATTGTGTGGGAAAGAAAGCTTTGCGATAGAAAACAATAATAGAAGATTATATGTTAGAAATTGTGACTGTCGTATGTGAAAGATAAAAGCCATAGTTTGATTACCACACTGTGCAGCAGACATACATATTTATCGTGAGCAATAATGTTCTATTTAATTGGCATTTGCTACATGAAAATGTGATCTGTGATTCATAAAAACCAACGTTTATAAGAATAAATTATAAGTTTTCCGATGTTGCTTTGTGTTCACATTTGCTAATTATAGTATTCAGTTATTTATTTCTTCAAATCAAAGAATAAAATATCCGTTTCTGTTGCCTAAAGTAACACAATAACAATATATTAATAACACGTTAGAAGTAGCTAAATACAGTAATAGAAAAATGTACAATTTCGCCTGCAAAACAATATTTTGAGTCGTAAATCGATTCTCATCTTTCCTCTGCGAGTTGTTCACTTTCTATCTCTTAATTTTTTGCTACAATTTTCAGGTTAAAGTTTTAAATCATTTGTGTACAAAATTTCTGCTTGTTGAATACGTATTTTCATTTGAATTTAAATTAGAATTTAATTTATGGCCTTTAAGCATCTAACTCCGGGGATAGAGAATGGGAAAAGATGCGAGAAGGTGCCGGCCAGCCAGGGCCTACGTTGAAGGTACCATCCCATCATTTGCCTGGTACGACTGAGGACAAACCCGCCAGGATGGTCACCGGTTGAGATTGAACCCACGACCTCCCGAATGTTAAACCAACGCTCTACCATTTTTTTTATAATTTATTTTCAAGCTTCTAACTACTACATAAGATAACAAATAAATGTCCAAAGCCCAGAGATTAACAAAAATAAACAGGGGAAGAACAGAAAACTACAAAAGGTCCACTCCAAATGAAGACCACTTCACGCTAACGAACCAAACAAAAAACAAAGATCCTTTTAGTATACTCCATTTATGTAAAAGGCATAGCTACTGTATTTGTTCTTCTTTGGAAGATTTTCATAACGCATATGTATTTGAGCGAGATACTGTTCAACTATGCTCATATCACGCTCTATTAATAACATGTACAAGGTTTGAGCGGTAAACCACATCAGAAATCGTCTTTTTGTGTTAGAAAAGTATGAAAATGCTGGAAAATCCCGTACATCATATAGCTGAGTTTCAGTTACTTGAGTTCTCGTTATCCGTTTAAAAATACTGCTGTATTTAATCCAAACGTTATGTGTTACAAGCTTGGAAGTGTCGGAATTCTCCAACTGTCGGGAACCCCTCGAATTCAGCTTGATTATTTCCCTAACTGTAATTCAATAAGTTACTTCGAAGTGTATCTCTTTTATTTGAGTTAGCGTATCGTTTAAGCTATATTGTTGTGCTATAATACACAAGAGAGGTAGAATTGTTTTTCGTTTGCACTACAGGGTTCGAGAGAAGTAAAACCCACTTTTTCATTTGCTTGTAATATTTACTAAATCTTGTATTATATAATTTTAATAAATTCCCTATGCACATAATTTTTGAACTTTATTTATGGTCCTTAAGCATCTCAGGCTCAGGCCAATGCACATAGTAATGTAAAATAACAACTAATCTGAAACAAGCCTCCCAACAGTTTAAGTCAAATGTTCAAAATGCTTTTCATCTCGTGCGAGACCTTCACGTTCTCTATAACGACACTCATTGGTTAATGATAGTGAATTTGCCCCGAGCTTTAAGTTCATCAAAGGTTCTGGGTTTGTTCCTGTAGACAAGGTCGTTGAGGACACCCCTCCCCCCCAAAAGCATCTTGAGATCCGGGATTGAGGCGGTCACTACAGTAATCCACGTCAACATATCCACCTCCCTATAAAATGCATGGATATTATTGTTCAATAATTCTCTGATATGCAAGGCGTAATGTGGTGGCCCACACTCAAGATGGGAGTAAACTCCAACATCGTCTTCCACTCGAGGTCAATATATGTTTGTAGGACCTCTCGGTAATTACCATGGCTGATAGAGCCAACATAGAACACCAGCTCAATTATACCCGTGATGGACATTACCACCCGAATTGTTACTTCTGATAAGATAACATCTTTCTTTAAGATCACGAGCGTATTCACATCGTTTCAAAATACACAATTATGGAAATTCATGTGTTCGTTCAATTCGATCACCATATCTTCGTTGAAAAGTTCTGATCCTCAGGTAATTTGGACAAAAATTTCCTTGTCTGAATTTCCATCATATAACACTTGTAACAAATGTAACAAATGAGGTATAATAATTGGCTTTATCTCCATCTTTTCCTGAAACCTTCGAACTCTTTTATCACTCGTACCGAGGACCGTTGATAGTTGCATTCTGGATGTCGCAATTATTATTCCCGTAATTCGGCTAACTTTCCTTCTGTCCATCTAGGTCGTCTTCCTGATCTTGTGATGTCATGTTTTCTGCCGGTTACTTGAGACTTCCTAATCGGGCTTCTGATGTTACCAGTCTTATGCCAAATTCTCCACATAACAAAAGCTCGGTTGCTGTTCCATTGCCGTGGTTTTGGTAATACAGCTTCCTTCCGAGTCAATTGGCCATCTTAGTCCAAGGAACCTGGAACACAAAGTGAACACGCCAGTTAGAATTAGACACAACCACTTCAACAATTACACAATATACTCAACAATTAAAATACGGTAAAACATTAATCTGTTCAATAATATAGATTCATATAATGTGATGATCTTTTCAGTGCATGATATTATGTTGAAAACTGCAGATAAAGTCAACTGTATTTTCTATTAATTTTAATGTTCTTTACGAATCAAGCTGAAGCTGGCAATGAAACATTTCACCTAATAGAAAGAGTAGAAAATAAATTCTTCAGTATCAACGATATTTTATGTTATCTTTCCGTTTCAGTGCAACTGTATTTTTGTGCTAACATGGCAAATGAGATAAAATTACAAACAATATACAGAAATATACACAATAATTTAAATCGCAAAAAGTGCACAAAAGTTCTTTCGCAGACAAAATGTTTAGGTCAGCGGTTCTCAAACGTTTTCTGTGGCGAAGTTATCTTCACGCAAATACAAGGCCGTGGACTGCTAACAATTTTAGTACGCGCTCGCATTATTGTACTACAGTGAATTTTTTTTCTTATATTAATAATTACAAGTATTTGCAAGAAAACTTTATTCAGTTACCGGCCATAGCAGAGCCAGATTAACGGAGGTTTATCGGTGCTGCAGCCGCGGGTCTCCAATCGTTCAGAGGCCCCGTCAAAGGTAAATCAGTTACCTTTACTACTACAGTGATATTCTTACAGAGTCTATAGTCCCTCAAGTAGCTTAATCTAGCACTGGGCCATATTTACTTCTCACTAGATTTCACTTGTTTCCTGTTCTTACTTAAACAAAGTGTGTTTGTGATAATATCCAACTATTGCAAAAGAAAATGGACTTACAAGGGATTTTTCTTTCTCTAATTTTCCTGTTAAACTTGATGGTATTTTGACAATTAGTCCACGAATTGTTGTCGAGCTACAAGGTACAAAGTAGCAAACTTAATCAATGAAATGAACATGAATTACGCAGCTTTGTATGAATTTTTCATTTGTTAAGCGAAGTTCTTTAGGACCAACTTTCGATAAATCACTTTTGATGCCTAAAAATCACCGAAGAAGGCATAGTTACTGATACCAAATTTAGAATAGTGATTACACCTCATAAGTGGACGATTTTGTGTCATAAAAATTGGGGATTACTTGTTGGATATGCAGCAAGGTTGATTGATTTAAATCAGGTGATTTTTTTTAACAAAAGCTGAATGATTTAAATCAATATATATAAAAGGCTTTAAATAAAGTGCAGTATTCTTAATAATTTTGTGGACTGAATCATATGTAAGCTTTAAAATTCACCTTCCAGTCCTTAGGTGATAATAAACTCTTGTGTTGTACACCCAAATCAACATGATGGACCTAGAAATTTAAGAAACTATTTGATTTGTTCATTTCATATTACATGCGAAATTTTAGAAAATAATATAGGAACTCAATTCACATTATAGGTTTAAAATTTTTTCTTACAAATATGTTTATTTTTGTAATACGTATGAAAACGAACACACACAAAACAAAAAAATCAGTATTCGTTTCCAAAACAAAAAATGTTGTTTCGTAACATTACCTACTTTTGATTACGCAAAATATATTTGTATCAAATTATTTAATTTCTTCACAACTTGCTCAAAAATAATTTATTCTTAATGGAAGTATATAGTTTACCTATGTGTACGCTGAAGGATGAATATGCAAAACTGTGTGTCCATGATTGATTTGAATGTATTAAATAGCTTTGAATTTTATCTAAGGCCGTTAGGCAAATTTGGATCAAATCGAATGGATGATGATGAGAGAATTGGTGGAATGAAGAAAGTGGGAACAAACGAAAGAATCCTGAGGAAACCCACGCAAACAGTTTTCATTCACCACGAAATCCAAATGGCACAAGCCGGGGTCGAATCGGGGACCCCACGGACCGGGAGTGAGCGCTCTACCATTGAGCGACCGCGACTTCAAAATAGCTCTTATACTTTATGGAATTTATTGTCGTAAGATGTTCTCAAATTGATAGTACAATTTTGAGAGCTGAAAACTCTAACTGAAATGAACTCAAATATATCATAGAAAACTAAATCGTGAAACATTTCGTTTGGGAGATGTATCGTGGAAAAAAGAAGCAATTGCGATTATAAAATTTGCGGTTATTTAAAAAGGAAGGAAAGCACAGACGTCATTTTAGAAGAAAACATACGTCAAACCATTGTAAATCGTTTCTTTTTCGAACTTAATTACGGTGTATACACATCTGAAACTATTTAATTCATCGTGTATGGACGAAAGTAACGCACACTCAAAAAAATGATTGGTGTTTATTGCCACCCCAAAAGGTGTAATAGAACACCTCTACACCAATTCCAGTGCTGTGTAACACCAATTCTAGTGTTGGTTAACACCATCCGGGGTGTTCAACACCTGTTCAGAAACACCGTTAGGAGTACTAATAAACACCATTGAAGGTGTTTCCTAACACTTCTAGCGGTACACTTTAACACTCCTAACGGGGAATTGGATTTCTTCTACCAATTGTACGGAAACTGTGGTAAAACGAAGTGTTCGCTGGTAAACCTCTCAAAGTTTCTGAACACCGGTAGAGGTGTTTGTCAACACCAGAAACGGTGTTGGACACCCCGGATGGTGTTAACCAACACTAGAATTGGTGTTACCTAGCACTGGAATTGGTGTAGAGGTAGAGGTGTTCTATTACACCTTTTGGGGTGGCAATAAACACAGATATTTTTTTTGAGTGTAGAAGTTGAAGTTACAATAAGTAACGCCATATCTTCTTTCGTCTTAAAACTATTGTGATTTGTTGAAATTGTCAATATTTCATGGCTATCTTCCGTAGCGAACACCACATATTTGTAAATTTTACTTTAGTGTTTACTGGGTAAGGTATTTGATAAGAAAAAAACGAACTTAGTAGCTGTATCAGTGCCGCAACGTATTTAAATCAAAATTTGTTGATTTAAATAAAAAAAGATGAACAAAAATGATTTGTTGAAAAAAAATGATTTTTTTCAACTGTTATGTACTGAGGAATATTGTGTTAGAATCGGAGATCGATCATGTTCTTGAGTTGTTTTTAAGTTTTTACACGTTCCAAAAAAAATCCACTTTCCCGATTTCCTAGTAACTTGTAAAACTTCTATCGGTCTATTCATCTCAAATGAATATATATAGCACCCCATTCTACCATTGATAGATTCTTTCTGCACACTTTATACATATTGAAATCCAGTTCACCGCATTGCAATTGCACACTGAAAGATTGCAGAAGCCGCAACAAAAAAACACATAATTTTTGCAATGCAGACAGAAAAGAGACTTTCTTTAATTTCTTTTCACAGTATTTTCTAACCGCTTTAAATCGTGATACACTTTAAACCAAGGGAGTAAGTGAGATTCACGTACATGTTTATTTCTTTTGTCTTTTCCATGTCTTGCCTTGTTCGCCGGAAGGTATTTTCCTTTTGGTTGAAAGATGTGATGGACATTTCCTTTTACTGTTTGCTGAATTTTCTCACTCTCCCTAAATGTTTTTTTCCTTCGGTTTCCTCATTTGCTAAATATTCTCCCACAGAGTTGGTTTAATCAAAGAAAAGGACCGTTATTGGAGAAAGGACTTCGAGTGGAAAAACAAAATATAAGAGACTTGGTTTCTTCTTGTGGAATCGGAAACGATGACCGTAAAAATAAAAGCTTTAGTTTCAATATTTACAAAATAAGAAACCATTTGTCTTTGCTGCCTAGTGATATCATCTTATTTTTCTTCCATTTTAGGCTTCAGCGCCAAGCGCTGTGAAGCCTTATACATCCACTCTTGTCAGACCGTCGACAACTTTCAACTCAAGAACTGCTAGCGTTAGAAAAGGCGATTGAGTTTCTTTGGAAACTTCTCGGTGAGACTAGTTCAAACCCGTATCACTCATGCAGATAGCAGGGGTGGGTATAGGGGATATAGGGATATATTCAACTTTGAAACTATTAGGGTTAGGAAGGTTGTTCAGGTGTCGTTGAAGAGGTCTCAGCGAGACGAGTTCAAATCCGTATTATCCATCCAAATCGAAAGGGCGGGTCCCGCGTTTGGAAGCGGGGAATTTTAAACTCAGGAACTACTATAGGGATAGGAAGATGGTTGACGTGTCCTTTGAAAGGTCTCGGTGAAACGAGTTCAAAACCGTATAATTCATTCAGCTCGTAGGGGTGGTGTTCGAGTTTTGGGAGGAAATTGTCAACTTAGAAACTACTACGTCTAAGAAAGTGTTTGATGTGTCGTTGGAAAGGTCTCGCAACCATTTTTCCAACGGAGCATTGATCCTGATGAAACTTGGCGGTAGCACATGTGCACAGTCCACCGACTGGGCTTCTCCTCACTTGTTTCGTTGTTAACATATACGCATTTTTTCTTAGACATGAAATTTAGCAATTTATTTATTTTGCATGCGAAATTTACGCTGATCGCTTCTCAGAATACATTTTATTCTCCAATGCTTTTGGCAACCCCACGGCATATTTTAAAAGGTTAGAGTGTTGCATTTTGTGCTGGAATTAAAATGTGCACTTTTGTGCTTATCTGGAGGAAAGGGCGACGTGATATTTTGTTTCTTGCATAGTAATTTTAAACCTAAAATATTGCTATAACACATATCTGTTC
>JAGDQP010035344.1:0-19636 GCA_022664845.1 Lepisma saccharinum
TTTGTTTTGAGTATTATGTGGTGGGTATTCTGCGATTTGCATGATAAACATAAATAAATTTCCAAATATAATTTCCTATTGTTAAGATAGAACTGTTATTTTCTTTAACACTAATTATATTTATTATTATATCTGTATAATTTATTCAGGAACAAATCTTAAGGAAATTTCCTTTCATAATGTTCCGAGCAGTGTAAAAAGGCCCAAACTAATGCCAAATGAAAATCTGCATTTCGAGTTCGAAGACCTGACTGTAGTTCCTCTGGAAGAAAACTTTAATATCATTCTGTTTGTTAAGGTAAGTGAACTAAATAGGTTTATTGCTTTTCATGTATAACTTCCAAAATACTATCGAGAATAAAATTGATTTGAATAGTAAGAAGTGGACTTCTATTGTCGTCGTCATTTCTTAAAACAAAGCTTTTAGGAACGTAGGACATACACTATGTGGTCAAAAGTGTCCGGATACACCGCAAAACGTGTTTACCATAGAAAATGACACAGTACTGTCATGTAGTTCGTATCACATATGGTCAGCGATTTCAGCAGTCAGCGCAAGGCAACAGAATGGGACGGGAACTAAAGAACTTTCAACGGGATCAGGGGATTGGGTTCTACTAATGTAAGAAGTCTATGCACAAGATTTTCACCCTCCTGAATATCCCTAATTCTACTGTTTGCGATATTATAGTGAAGTGAAAACATGGAAGGACGTGTACAACCAAACAGCGTGCAGCCGGCCTTCCCATGTTGACCTTCAAAGACCATCGAGTGTTAAAGAGAATCATACAGCGTAATCATCACTCATCCACAACCACACATGAATTTCAAACTGCATCTGTATCTAATTTAAGCATCATGATTGTTTGACGTGAGATGCAGAAACTTAATTTTCATGGCCAAACAGTTGTCCATAAGCCACACATCACATAGGCAAATGCCAAACGCCGCCTCGCGTGGAAAAGGAGCGTCAAAACTGGACCATAGAACAGCGGAAACCGTTCAGTAAAGTGATGAATCACGAAATACAATGTAGCTATTCAATGATAGGGTGTGGGTGTAGCAAATGCCTGGTGAACGACATGTAGCAATCTGTATACTGATAACTGTGAAATCCGGTGCTGGTGGGGTAACATTGTGGTCATATTTCTCCTGAAGGGGACTTGGCACCCTTGTTGCTTTACGTGGTAATGTCACAGCAAAAGTTTACGCTGTCATTTTAAGCACAGTCCTGCTGCCGGCCATCAAAGACCAGTTTGGGAATAACCATTGTATATTTCTACATGACAGTGCACTCATCTATACTGCAGGGATTGTGAGATGTTGACGAAAACAATACCCCGCTAATGGATTGGCCTGTACAGAGTTCTGATTTAAATCCGACAGAACATCTCTGGGATGTTTTGGGACACCGACATCGATACCTTTTCTCATTTCGGCGCTCCGTGAGGAACGGGCTGCCATTCCCTAATAATCCTTCAGCTCCTGGTTGAAAGTATGCCTCCGAGAGTGCAGGATATCATCAAGGCTGAGCGTGGAACAACGCCGTATTGACTGCCATAGTTCCCGATAGAAAGCTGCCCAAACTTGAAGTTCATTTTCAGGTGTGTCCGGATACTTTTGATTACATAGTGTATGAATTTTACCTCAATGATTCATTTCTTTTCTGTTATACTCTATCAGTTCCATTTCAATTTGCATTTTCTAATGTAAAGTTCCTTCTTCAAGTCGACACTCAACCTCGCCATAATTCGCTCTTAGCGGAGTAGAAGATGTCGTTGAAAAATATAAGGAGAACAAATAAAGGAAATCAGTATTCGAGAAATTAAACAACAACAAGGAAAAATGGAGAAAAATTCCAAGGAAGTTGCTCAAACAGCAGCCGAGTTTTAAAATTGTAAGAAAGAGTAATTTAAAGCCATATTTCACTGTTAGCATTAAACACACGTTTCAGCACACTCGTAATTTTAACGAACATATTTTTAAAACAAAAACGTTTCGAACGTTACATGTAATTTATATTTTTACGAATAATATAGTCTTGTTCACCAGTTCAGTGTTTTTAATCTTAATTGCAAGACGTGCAACTATGTTTTGTTGTCAGAACATATTTTAAACATGGATTGAAGAAGAAATTCTCTAAAAACATGCAATTCGACTCGACACTCAAATTTTTGCACTATTATTTCCCATCAAAATGTCGCAGTCACATCATTTTAGCATTGAGAGTGTATAAATGGAGATTTGCGTGATTTCTATTAATTTTTGACTCTATAAGTTGAGGTTGCACTCGAAAATTTAGGAGCATGACACCCGCTTCCATAGACCGAGTCATCGTAACTCAGTGGTAGATGGTTGGCCATAGCATTCGGGAGGTCTTGGGTTCGATCCCAGCGACGACCATTCTGACTGAGTCAGGGCTTTTCCTCAGTCACATCAGGCAAATGCCGGAATGGCACCTTGAACATAGGCCCTGACCGATACTTTCCAAAATTCTTTCCCCTCCTCTATCTCGGACTGAGCCTTAGATGCCTAAAAGCAATAAAAATGTTTAAAACCCTTGCACAGCGAGGTGGCTGGCAGAATCACTGACTATACATTTTTGGACGTGTTTTCGAAGTCAATTGGATGTCCCTCCTTGAATCTCTTCGGAATATCCAGTTTTGAATTCCCATTGTATTTCCTCTGGATGTCCATTGTTGGATTTGGTCGTAAATTGGACGTTATGGTACCATGTTTGGACGTCGCATGGTAGTCCTATGCGTTGTAGGTATAGACTCATGCAGCCGTGGCACAAAAAGGAGTTCTTGAAGCCATTAATTTTGGCCACAGAGAAGGAACTTACCTTCAGAGGGACTGAAAAAGATCTCGGGGTCAATAGCGCGATTTTTTTTCTTGACATGGACTATATTTTGTCACGCACGGGAAACAAATACATGTTTAATTGAGCTGAACTGTATCTTATTCCACTGGTACAAGGTACGCGAGCATTTTGTACGTACAGTGTGTTACTGCGTAATATTCAGCTTTATTATCTGTGTGCAATTATTAAGACGAGCCAGTAAGTTATTATTAGACTGCGTATGTGTATAAGCAATTGAGGTATTGATTGAATGGCAAAATATCATCATTATAACGTTAACATTTCAGTTATACGTACAAGTTTAAAAGGTGGCAGAAGGTACACCACTCTTCCGGACATTCGTAATCGTAATTCAGAATATATTCGTAATAAAGGTATGTGAGGTTAGTCAATGTTATTAGTTATGCCGACTAACTGAAGTTTTAAAACTTCCTTTCTCTTAAATCGGCTTGACATCAACATACTCTCTAGCGATGGACTAATGCACAGTGATTTCAATCGCATGAAAAGACGATCTACAATACTTGACCTAAGCTTTATATTTTGATTCAGTGTCTTTACTAATTGAACTGAACGACCTTTAAGACAAATTACAAATGCAATTTTACTTAGGAAATCACTTTAGGTAAGTATGATAACGAACCATACCATTAACAAGAGCCGAATCCTGAACTCAGCAAGTTGATTGCTCCTGTGTTTATGGTTCATCTTGAATTTGTGACGGGCAGTTGAGATAAACGGATCAGAAGCTCATAGTGGACAATGAAGGATGTCCGTGATGTTTCGTTTGATACTTTCTTGTCATGATGTTCTACGAAATGCTTTAAGTGTTTGTCCTCGACTTCCTGAGCCTCTTCTGGCATTTCATCTATAGAATTTAGTCCCGAAGAAATTATTGCGAACCCTTGAATTAGATTCTTGTGTACGGATGCGCTGTTACTCTTGCATATATTTTTTATAAGATGATGGAAAGATTTGTTTATTAAGCCCATACTGTTGCTTTCAAAATAATGTAAAACGATAAATAGGGATTTTATTCAGCACTGTTATTTATGAGATTTTATCTTCATGGTCCAAATACCCTATCATGTAGTCTTGTGATTTCGATTTTTAATTCCACCTGCCCCTTCAGAAATATACTTAAAGTCAAAATTTTCGTACTTGTGAAATTTCATAAATTTGAAACCAAAGATATTTTATATACCGTATATTTTCAAGGGACATAAGTTTTTTTGTTTTGCTTAGATTAGTCTTAAGAAACTTTAAGAGTGATTTCATATCATCATCATCAGCCTTATTCTATCAATTACTGGCTGAATGACTCCCCATTTTCATTACCACAAATCTTTGTCAGCTGCTGTCCTCATGCACGTAATTCCTGAAAAACCCTTGATCTCAAATATTCCTCTTTAATTTGACCGTCTTCTAGATCATTAGTTTTCTCGCAGAATTTAATGCAGAACATTTGAACCGTCCATCTTCCATCTGTTCGTCTAGCTATGCGACCGGCCCATATCCATTTCATCTTGTTGGCAGTCTTGATCGCACGTTTTGCTTTTGTTTGAGATCGGATCAATTCGTTTGTCTTTCTATCCCTTCTAGTTATTCCTGACATGCATCATAACTTTGCTTTGTGTATCATTATCAATCTTTTAGTCATTTGCGAATTCAGTGTCCACACGTTTCACAGTCATTACCTCACTCTGATTGTACGCTTTATGCATGAGACCAGTGATCCCCCAGACTTCCTATCCTATGAGGGAGTCTCCCCGCCCAAGCTCTCGAAAATACCCCCCAACTTAATTTTTTGCGGTGAAAAATCGATAGAAACCGTGCAAACCTCCACTTACACTGTCCCAATTTTGACTTTACACCCTCCCAGACTGAAAATCCTGTCAGAAAGCCTGGACATATCGGTAACTTCCTGGTAAAAATAACGTTTAGTCTTACAAATAAGCTCGATGGCTTAGTGGCGTTCGATGTTTTCAACTACTCTAGGTAAACTAACTCACCAACTTCCATATTTCTCTATGCCAATCTTTATTTCTTTCTTTTCAGTATACTTCTTTTATTCGGCTTTGTAATTCTACATTTCATGCAAAGATGATTATAATCATCAGCGAATCGTAGGTGATTAAAGTGAGCGTAGGGTGTTCTAAAGAAACATGTCGTTATATCAACATTATATAGCAAATTAAATGATCATGTTTCAAAAAGGGCGTGTTATAATTAAATCGTGATTTCTGCACGTGACGCCAGCAAGTATTTTTATCTACACTCATGTGTAAGTAAGTCATCGTATATTATTTTCATGTTAGCAAAGGATAGTATTAGCATATGATTTGATACAGGTTTGCAAACGACGCGGTCAAACATCTATGGTTACTGAAAGTCTCAATATACATTTCAGAGGCTGCGTTTTGTCATGGTGTTTTATGGTATGTAAACTTCAGAGGCATTTCAATTCATTTCTTTTTCAGAATAATTTTTCGAAGACACGCACGATAAAAGCTTTGTTTTCTGCCTGGAGCGTCTGCCCCGATGGTACCAATGCAAAGTTAATTCGGAAGGACTCCGGAGCATGGCAGTTAGAACCGTATGCAGGTAAATGCCTTTTATATTTTCTTGTAAATAAATGAAACAGAGTTCATCGTGATCTAATGTTGTGCATATACCACATCATTTGTGATTTGTGTTTCTTCTTCGAATGGAAAAGAGTTGTATGCATGTCATCACCAACATTAAACAAAAATCAATCGCAGTTTTCAACTTTCTGGCAAAAGGAATAGTGAAATCTTTCATGATGAAAAAGAATGTCTGTCTTTGTCACGTTAGGAGTTGTTGCATGCTTTCTATGAACGGAGTCACGTTCTTAGAAAGCGAAAGCCATGTTGATCAACTTTGTCGATATTCAATGTATTATCTATAGATAATTGGCATTCGAAAAAGATATTATTTACTAAACTCTTCTAGGAAATATGTTGTGTCATAGGTTGAAATTTCAGATATACTGCGTCGTTCTAGTAACTTTCAACGCTTTAAATGTATTCTAGCAACGGTATTACGTTTTTGTTCAAGAAAGAGTTAGTTCCTGAATATGTGCCGTAACCAGACAACTATTGGGTAGAAGCTGAAGGGTGAATAATTATTGTTTTGTTTAGAGAAGGGTAGCTGTAAGAAATAAGGCTTTATAAGGAAGCGAAGCACAACGCATATATGAACTTGAAGATTGAAGTTAAGCCCTTGCTGGTCATTTGTATACACTGGCAAAACATATACTTTGCATGTAATAACCACAGAATTAAAATTAATTACCGCCAACGGGGGTATTTTGGACACTTAAAAATTATTTTTTTATTGGAACTATTTTGTTATGTGTCATATCAAGTTAATTTTTTCTCTCTCTTGCACCATATTTTATAAACTTTATAATGATCTTAAAGGTAGTTCGGAATCCATGTGCGAAATACAAGTGTTTAAATCCCATATAAGTATGCACAAAGTAACCCTGGAAAAGGGGGTTAGTTTGATCACAATACCTTCTGATCTCATGGCTGGACTATAAGGTGTGTATAGGTACCAAAGAACACATTAAAATTAAGAGCCGTGTGACGGCTAGCCGCCCGGTCACATTTCCATCAACTACTTTTGGGTTGGAACTGGAGTTCTGATTCCTTTTAGTTGTGACAAGTTCCGCTGAACGATTCGTGACAGTCACTGGAACTTGTACTCCTTCACTATCGCTTTGTTTCACCGGACGCACGAACTTATCTTACGTGCCGTTAGTGGTTGCAAGGTCGGCGCGAGACTTGCAAGGAAGGCAATAGAAACAAGTGTGAGGTCCCATTGTTGTGCACACATAATTATAATATTTACGACGGAAACGGAACAATTCTGTGCGAGTTGATGTGCACACATACGATGAGAGATGTGCAGAGACATATCCTGGGAAGTAGATTCACAAACTGTAAGGTTCCATGTTATTCTATTTACCAGTTATGGCTTGTGTTGCACTCGGCATAATGTTATTTGTTGGAATTCTTTAGCTGCCTTGTGAAGTATTTTCCTGCAATGTCGATGCGCGTAGTGACATTATGATACAAAATCAAATTGCCTCAGTGCCTGTACTGCGTTATCATGAATAATCCATAACGCAATCTAAGTTGTGGAAGTTAATATAAAATAAGAAAAACAGTGCATGTGAAGGGTACGCCGGTCAGCCCGTGACCCCGTCGTAAGAGTGAAACGTACGAAAACAAAGAAACTAATAATCCACTTTGCCTGAGTTACATATACCAGTAGGTTCGTGCTGAATATCATGGCATACGTACATGCTTTGCGATTTTATTGACAATTACTCGTGTGACTGGGCTGGTGAAGTTAAGAAAATTAACTATTCCTATTGTCCGGTATTTTCACGTGCCTGGTAGCGTCAGAGAAAGCATTTTACAGTGTCTACCATATCGTTGTGTAATAATATTTCTGCTCCAGAAGCCTGGACACGTTGGTCCGAGCGAGCACCTTCAAAATATATCGAGCTAGATAGGGAATAAATTGGTCATAATTGTGAATCCAATATGTCATAACAAAGCCGGTTATTAAAGTTGTATTAAAACGGTATGTGTCAAGTGACAGGTAACAAAGGGTCCTAAATATTGTAGTGTAGCTCATGAGCATGGTAGTTGAGTACGGTATCAATATTATTGTTATAATCTCAAAGTAGTAAGCGACGTGTATCCCCTGGTACAAGTCAATTTCTGTTGGTACATGCCAGTTTTCACAGTTGTAACGTAAGCTTGTCCGGGGGGAGGGTATCCCCCCTAGAAATGATTGTAGAATCGAAATATTCGTATGCTGGAGCTAGATGGTGATAACAAGTATATTACTGCATATTGTAACGAAAAATTCGGATGTTCACATTTTTAGCGTAATATGTGTGCTCAACAGATGCACGCAACACATTGAATCCCTGAATTTTATAAAAATCGCTGTATTTGCTCAGAAACGGCGGGAAAACGGGAAATCATCGTGTTTTCGTGATCTATGAACGTCGATTCATCAGTTGATATCATTTCAGACATAAAACAACTATAAATAGACTGTATATTTTTGGTATTTCGCATATTTTTACGTGTATTGTAAACATTTGTAGTGTCCTGCGTCTATACGTTCTTTTTATCAGTATTTCATGATATTGTGATCTTGACGGAGGTCAAGCATATTTCTAGCAGTCCCATTTAATAGTTTTTCCTGCGTAATTTGTACATTTTTCGACTGTTCTTCATGAATGTATCGTTAGCGTTCAAAAATTGAGTAATTGATATTTTTGACTAAATTTTCGTAATTGGTTGCCTGTTAATGCATACCTTGAACACGGTGAAAGTCAGCGAATCTGGTATGAGTACATAGAATTCGACCTAAGGAAGTAAAATAAGGTTTAAGAAAATTATAAAACTGCAGTATACAATAATTTTCATAATATATAGTGTGTTATTATGTATGTATTGTTGTTTATTCTGTCTTATTTCGCATGCAATCTATTAAACTGTGTTTGTAAGGGCACGAACATAGATACAAGCCCTTCGATAGTATAACCGGGTGGTAAATTTGTATTGTTCGCGTTAACAGGTTCATATTTGTTCTGAGAGACAAAGTAATTAAAGAAGCTGTTATATTATTTTATGATACATTCGACAGATTCCGTTGAAAGAATTTGTTCGCTGTATATGAAAGATGTGCTAATTGTTACGTACAATTAAAATTTGACGTTTGCTACTGGAAGTTCCAATATATATGTCGTTGCTTTGTAAGTCGTTTGTTCCTAAATAAAGATCATAAATAGTACAGTGTTGTGCGAGTCGAGTTTTTGTCGTTACTCTGAATATTATTGATAATAGTAACTGTTCGCCTGCGTACTACCCAGGGGATAGCATCGGGGTATTAAATCATTTATTACCGTTAACAGTATTTGCGAACGAGAATCAATTGCGAATTTATTCCCGTGCTCCGCATTTCAACCATCTACTTCCGACTCCTTCTACACTTAACCCACCTCCACACGCGGCGCCCTTATCAGGGAAGTGTGTGACCTCAAGGACCGTCTCAGCCGATTGTCCTCTTTCATTTGATGGATAAAGTATGAAAATTGGTTAATATATAACAGAATTATTCATAATTTAATTTTGTGTTGTGAACAAATATTCGCAACTAACATTATGTTACAATTGTATTGCAAATAAAGACTTCCTGACAGGATAGTAGCTGTATTTGAAACATCCACGTGTCTTCAAATGTCAAATAAGAAGTTAACACTTCTGAGAGAAATGTTTTCAGCTTTTAAGAAACATAAGTAATGTAAACTATTTTTAACATATTACAGGAACTTTATAATAACTGTAAGTCAGCTGCTTTGTTTATGTTACAACTAACTTGAAGCAACCAAGTAAACCAAACAATACCCTTTATATCTTGAAATTCAGATAATTGGACTTATATTGAAATAAACTTAGGTTATATTTTCTTATTTTTCACTTTTCAAATAAAAAACTTAAATATTACAACTCACTTTACCATTTATCTTGCGGTATTTAAAAAATAATTTTAAAAATACGGGCAGCCCGAGTTCAAATCCCGGCCAGGACACTTTTCTCTCAGTGTTCCCATGCCTGGCGCTCCGAGGTGCACTCAGCCTCCTATCAAATTGAATACCAGAGTGTCCTTGGTATTCCTGGGTGCCTTTTGAAGGTAAAGGCAGTCGAGCGTGGAACTGACCACCCCACATCACTTCGTACCGTAGGTCAAGAAAATGTGGAGCGCTACCTCCACATCCCTCATCACCGTTCACGGCGCGTGCGTATCGCACAGGGGATAGCTTTCCTTTTTTACAGGGATAGAAAGGTGTCCATGAAAGGTGATTTCTTGTAACACGCATTCAAAGCCTAACTCTCCCATTTACTCCCATGTTGAGTGAATTGAGGGAATATGACTATCAGGGGAAGATGCCTGAGCGATTCCACGCGTCATGCACTGACATTTAGAATGCCCCTTTTTAACTTTAATTGCCTTATAATATCTCTTATAATTTATAAAACAGCAATTTCAGCACACCGTTTGACAGAGGAGACTTTCAAGAATACATTCCCGGTGAAAGAGCACGAAATCAATAAGAATAATGTATATTATTTAATGTTAAAGTTGTCGTCACGCATTGACATTTTTGCAACCCATACTTACACTCTGACACATATTTCCCCCAAACTCTCTGAAAGTATGGGCCTCCCAAATATTAAAAAAACATACACACTGAAGATGAATGTGTTAAGTTTAATTTCTATTTATAAAAATCCAGAATATGTAAATACAATGAGCGTATAGCAGGACAAACACAGCGTCACGCACTGACATCTGTGAATTATTAAATTATTTTACCTTGTAAGTATTAATTTATTTTTGTATGTTCTCATAGAACAGTGGCGTTATTTCAGTTTTTGCTTGGGGGGAGCAAGATTCTTTAGGAAAGACCTTATATGATATATCACTTGGCGCATCCCACCTAATTCCAAGCGTAGTCTTTACTTCATACTCTGCATATACGTAATAAGTGATTTCGCCAGACTTTTCCCTTTGGGAGAGTGTCACCACTCAAATCCTCGAGAACATCCCAACTTAAAGAAAGTGAAAACTCTACAGAAAAGTGCAAAACTCAAGTTTCACCCTCCCAATTTAGACTTGACATCCCCCAAACTGAAAATCCTGGCGGAATCCCTGTACGTATTTCACATGCATCTGTTTCGCTTTTAATATGATATAGTTAAAAAACAAGTAACACTCATATCTGATAGGCAAAATAAGAAAGTTTTAATTGTTTACTATTTGTAAAGTATTATTTACAGTATATGAAAAGCTCTAATGTATCAAAGGGTAATGCCTTGGCTTCATTTTAGCAATCATTAACAAGATGGTCAATATAAATTTTCTTAACCTCCTTCCCGTCCACAACCAAATCATCAACGAGGCGAGTCGATCATCGGAAATTGATGACTGAAAGTAATTTTTCAGTCTTTTTAAAACAAAAAAAGTTATTCGTTAGAGGCAGTATTGATCAGCAGTGACAAAAATTCTCAATGACAAAATCAGAATAAATAGCCGATTCAAACAGCCTTCTATACTGTGGACATATCATATTGAGCTCAGTGTAATGTCTTGAGGTGGAAATCACTAAACAATCCGGATTCCAGTCCAGCAGAGGCAGAAATCTTACACCCGCTGATACTGAGCGAGGCAAGCAAGTTACAGAAAGAGACTCAGTAAATAAATTCTCATAGAAATAGGAAATCAGCTCAGTCTTGGTGTGGGTAACAAGAACTCAACCAACTAACTCACGACTTTCTGTATGTCGTCACAGGCAAAGTGAACATTATTGTGACAAACCTCTTATAATGATGTGATCCCACATCTTAAATAAAAGTTCGATCTACACATCGAAATATGCAACCAAAATAATTATACATTGAACCTACGAAACTGGGGGAACCAGAGCAAAGGCAATAGCACTGGACATCCTGTGAACAAAACTAGATTTTCAGCTCTCACGGAGAACGAACACAAAATTTATGAACACAAATTTAAAAAAAAAAACAGACCTTCCTTGGGCCACCAGAAAAACCAGAACTTGTTAGACAAACGAAATTCAACATCCAAAACACGTAATACCCCACATTTACTCACTTTGAGAAGTAAAATATTCTCAAATCTAAACAAAACCTAGAACTTAAAATTCCCTTCCAAATTAATATAAAGAAAAGCTCTAATCTGACCGACTTCGTAATTCTGACTCCCGCATCGTAATATAAAAACGGATATGATTAAAATTGACTCGAAAGGACCCACCGCTTAGGCAGTACACTGCCAATATTGATAAAAATGACTACTTACTATTCTTAGCACAAAAAGTGACAATACTCCAAACAAAAAGAATAGCTATTACAAAAATAAACAAGATTTCTACTAGGCCATATCCAGAGCCAAACGACTCAGAAATGTCCAGGAAAGAAAACATAAAAAAAGACCTACTAACGTTCATGTTATAATAATTCTCTAAACCACATTCTGAAAAAAAGCACACTGATCTGGTTTACGTAGCTGTTTACTACACGCACTCAAACGTAGCAAGTGAATAGAAAGTTAACAAAGGACTGGAACAAACCCAAAGCAAAACTAAAACAAATTTATTATAAAAAAAAGGCAAAAGCTAGATATTCTCAACAGAAAAGACACAATTTTAAAAATTCCAATTCGTTACACAGTGTGCTGTTCCTCTTGTATTAATAAATAACGGTCTTAAAGATATTCAATTTCTAATTTCCCTTTTTCCTTTATTTTACAATTTTAAAAATATATATATATTTGTGTTCTCGCGGCGCGGCATGCGGCAGGCAAGCAATTTCGTGGCATACTAGTGTTCCAGTGTACACTCTTTGAGAATCACTGTTATGATAAGTTTCGTGAATGCTGGACAGGCGCCGCACAAGGTTTCTCGCCGATCCAATGTAGACGTAACGCATAATTATTCTTGAGCTGTACTAGTATGAAAGGAAATGGTATATAAACTTCTTTACAGAAAACGAAGAAAAACGCCCGACACAAAAACGCACTATAGGTAAAAATAAAAACGCTTCTTAAAACCTTTGTCTCAGTTCCGATTTTTTGTATGAGGTCGTCACCAAATTAATCACTATAACAAACAAATTCACTACCTCACATTACGTAGCGTCTTACAAGTAGTTATTTTAGTTATAAATTTTGTTCCGAACTCCTAAAAAAACGAAATAAAAAAATAATAGTATTTTTATTTACTTTTCAGTGTTTTTATCAAGGTTTAACTTGTCCTTCTTAAGAAGATTTGTTTTATGTTTTAATGTGTTTATATTCTCAAACTCAAGGGGAAGGGTAATTGCCCCACCTTACCCTCCCTAAATGACGCCCCTGTTATAGAAATAAACTAATCGACTCAATTACAAATTCTAAATATCACTATAAAATATAATGCGTGGCCCAAACTCGTCTGTTCAAAAAGTTTAAAATTGTAAATACATATTAGAACGATTCTAAGAGTAAGTGAAACCCAGTAGTAAAATATCAAATATACAGTGAACATTTTGTAGATTAGCAATCAGCTCGTGCAAGGTATCCAGGATCGCAAGTAAGGGAGACCAAAGATTGCATGCGCCTCCCAGGGATTCCGCCAGGATTTTCAGTTTGTGAAGTTTTGCACAGTTTCAATCATTTTTATCGTAAACATTTTAGATTGAGGGTGCGCTTGAGAATTTAGGGGTGACATTCCCCACAGTGGATTCTGGGAGAACCACTCCCACCAAACACCGGACTGGTGGTGGAAAATGAAGATAAGGAGGGGGTGTTGTACGTTTTTGACTCCTTCGAAGGGGCGCCAAAATCGGATACTGCTCCCCTTGAAAAAATGCAAGCTGCATCCCTGGGTATACGATATGCATTTACTAAAAATTATTTAATAAATCTTAATACAAATGCATAGTGAGCTTCTGTTCTTGGATTATTTAAAAAGTTAATAAAAGCTACAATTTTATTAATTTTAATTATACAACTAAAATTCTTGGAATGCAAAATTTAAAATATATACATATTAACCTTTTTGTCTTATATATTGACATAAATGAATGACCTATTTCTTTCTAGTCTTTTTTTATGGCCTGGTAGGTCTTCCTGCATGCTTTTACTACCTTCAACCTGGTATTGTTTTTTATTAAAATAAAACTTCAAATACTCCAATATAAAGTAGTATCTTAGAGAGTTTTGTTGTGCCCATACTTTCAAAGAGTTTGGTGAAATGTATAGCAAAATGTATGTGCGGGTCGTAAAAATGTCAGTGCGTGACGGAAACTTTAATATTATATAATAAATAGTATTTTCAATATATACGTTTTATTTAATCGAGGACGTGATCCCCAATATTTCTGCTAGCATATCATATGTCCAATTAGCATTTTTTGAACTTCTCGGAGATATACCGCACTTACAGTCGAAATGTATATTCTGAATGTCAGTTTATGGCGCGTGGTATTGCTAGTTAATGTTTTACACAAAATTTATTGTAATTAGGAAAAACGTTTTAAATACTTTTTGTTCAGCATTTGACGCTAATGCACCACATGAATGCAATTTACTTTTCACCACATATTTAGCTATGTATACAATACTTTTCGTAGTACATTGAAAGTCTCACACTCACAGTAATCTGAAACCGTCAAGCACTGACCATACTATGTTAATGATTTACACAAAATCTATTATGATTAGAAAAGAAATCAAATACTTGCTTGTTCAGTATTTGACTCTAACGCACCATATATAATCAATTTACTTTTCATCAAGTATTCTGCAGTGTATAGTACTTTTTATATGTGAAGCGTCACGCACTGACATAATTAGGTAATCAATATTTATAATGCTTCCCAGAGCGTAAGGACGATTATTAAGAAGCAAATCAATAGGTTATGTCAATATCGAAAAGAACGAAGTTTAACTTATCATTTTTTAAATTTCAAATTCCTACATTTTTAGCTGAATAATTAACTGCAAAAATGAAGTAAAATTGTAGCTGTTTTGTGATTATTTTAAATAACCAGAAAACAAAAGCTAATTAAACATTTATACTAATAACTTTTTTTTTCTGTAAACATGAATCGTATACCTTCCACGAATCGATTGTACTAATTAAAATAAATCTACAGTATGTTGCAGTTTTTACCATCGAGTATGACATACGTATTCGTGGAATTGCTCGCGTAATTCCATAAGTATGATCCTAGAAGAATAGCTTCTATGGTGGGAAAGAGTGAGAGAACTAGTCAGTATAATCCAGTAAAGATAAGGTTGAACTAGGAACAAATAAGTATCAAGCCGAAAATTTACATGGAGGTCAGGAAATGTATCAGAAACAATATACTAAAATTCCCTCAAAATCTGACCATTCCTTTTACCGAAATGTTGAAAACAAGATGGCGTCCTTTATACTCATTAGACCCCCAATGATATGATACCGATAAAATTGTTTGTTCGACAAAGGCTTCTATGTCGTTCAATGTATCTGCACCAAACCTGGCACGAATATGCTTTGCCGCCGTTAAATGGCAACTGTGGGGGTTTGAAGCACCCATAAAACACTGTTTTCAGTATTGCCAACCTATTATAAATTAATTTTACCCAAAAGTTTCTATACCGTTCAAATTATCTCCACTAAATTTGGCTTTACCATTCTTCGACAGGTCTTGACCATTCTTCGACAGTCATTAACATGACTATTTTTCAACAGCCCAAGCAACCCAGTTTACAGTGTAAGTATCTTATAAAATTGAATAGTTGTCAATGGTTCCTATATCATTTATTTTTCTTCTGCGCCGAATTGGGCATGAATTTTCTCCAGGATCCTAGAAATATAACTGCGGGGTTCAACACCCATAAGCAACCTTATTATAAAATTGATTTTTTGAAAGCGTCTATAAAAGTGCAATGCATACGCACCAAATTTTGCACGAATATTCTTCGAGAAATTTGAAAACCGATTATGGGATTTCCCATCTTCAAGCACCTTTAACCTCTCCCTCTTACGCATTACTCAAAATATTATTTCAGTATGTATTGATTTGGTGCATAAATTCTGTCGGTTAATAAAGGACATGTAGTATTCCCTGTGAAATAGTTGATACTGTTGTTACCTCGTGTGCATAATGCACTTTATAACACATTCCTTAGTTAATCCACGCCAGGTTGAATCATCGATATTCTTTTTATTTCTTTTTGTTGTTTTTAATGCAGTGTATGGTGACAACGCCATTTGAATTTGAATTTTATTTATGGCCTTCAGGCATCTAAGGCTCATGCCGAACAACGGCATTAATGAGAGGACTGTGCAAAGATGGTATGCACGTTTCAGGAAGCGGCAGTTCGACATGAACGACGTTCCACGGTCTGTACGGAAATGGGTCTTTGATGAGGACCATTTGAAAGCGTTAATTCTTGTATTCACACCAAACGACACAGAAAGTGACTACACATGTGAACTATGGCCATACAACCGTCGTCAGATACCTGCACTCCATGGGGAAGGTGCATAAACTTGATGTGTGTGTTTCCCACATGCTCAGTAACAACAACAAAGACCAACGTGTAGCTATCTGTGCCTCTTTCCTCGCTCGTTATCGCTTTGTTCACCTATACCATCAACCCTTTTTGCCTAGAATTTTCATGAGTGACGAAAAATGATGCCCGTACATCAACGTCACACACAGAAAACAACGAATCAGCTGAAACAGAAAGGGGACGCCTCGTGTGAATAGTGCATCCACGCAAGACATTTTTGTCCATTTGGTGGGTCCAGAAATGAATCATTCACTTCGAGTAGTTTGCCAGAAATGTGACAGTAAAACCTGCACTGTATTGCGAATAACTGTATTAATTTCAAACGGCTACTGCGAAGAAACGAACAGCAAGACGCTAGGTTGTGGTTTTCTAGATACAACGCCAGACCTCATCGTGAAACCATGACGAAAACAGTCCTTCAGGAGCTGAGAATGGAGGTCTAACCACATCCTTCATACTTCCCAGGCCTCGCGCCATCGGGCTATCATCTTGTCCGTGCATTGTCAAACGCATTGCATGGCAGATCCTCCTCCGACATTGCGGTACTGAGTTCTTGGCTTGAGGATTTCGACGCCCAGAAACCGGTGTACTTTTACCCCAAAGGGATCGCGGACCTCCCTGAACTAAGGGAGATAGTCGTGCAGAATGGTGGAAACTATATTATTGATTAAAGTTCTAGATTTAGTGACCTCTTTGGTTCGGAATGATAAGAACACCGACAGAATCTATGAACGAATCCAATATGTTTGTTTATTTTACAAAGGCTTGAATATCATGTCAGCGAGGCTTCAATATTTGTGCACAGCAAGGAAATCACATTAAAACATGTTTAAAATAATATAATAAAATGAGATCTTCAAACAGCGTGTATTTCTTTCAAGTATGTATAGGAGTAGACATTTGTTTCGAAGCACCAGTAAAAGTTTAAGGCATAACTAAATAAAAATAAGCTAATAGAATAAAACATCAATTTGTTTTATTCCATGCAGAATAACCGTCTCAATGAAATAATACAAATGAGAATAATCGGACCTAAAAGCAAAGTGAACCATAAAAGCAATGGGATCAAAAAGTAAGCGAATGTTCGTAAATACGTTATGCTTTCAGGTTATGAAAATGGCTCATTTCATCTGATTGTTTTGCAGGGTATCACTGTCAGTGGGTAAGAGTCGTTTTTTATGGGATCTGATAATATGCGTTGGAAATTTGATACGGATATCATAACGACATTATAGCTCTTGTGGAACGTACAAGATATATAATTTGAATGAGACATAAGATGAAGTTAGGGAGGCTTGCCGGGATTAGGAGTCCAATAGTTGCTTTTACAGGGTGCCAAAGAATATTTCTGCAGAAATTTCTTGCGAATAGGTTCAACGGCATAGAATCCTTTGATAAAAATTCAATTTTATAATAAGGTGGCAACATTTACAACTGGGTTGCTTACGGGTGTTGAGCTCCGCAGTCGTATTTCTGGGATGTCGGAGAATATTCATGCCCAATTTGATGCAGATGAGTTGAATGATATAGAACAATTGACAACTATTCAATATTATAATAAGACGGCAACTCTGTAAACTGGGTTGCTTCTGTGCAGTCGAAGAATCATAATGTTCATAAGGTGTCGAAGAATAGTCAGTCATCACTCTCTTTCTAAAATCAAGAAATATGTGTCGTGCCGAGCTATGATGAACAAATTTAATTTTGGTCGATTTTGAGATGTAGTGTGTTTTAGAATCTATGAATATGAATTTATTTGTAGAAGCCAAGGGATCTACTTGCGTAGCCCGTAAGGAGGTGACATCGCATTGAGAAATGTTGAACCTTTTAGCATGCCCTATTGCTGTCGATGCCAAACGGAATCTAATGACAAAATGTGAGGGCGATGAAGGACGATTGGGAATCAATACGATCAAACTATGAGCTGGATTGCGAGAAAGATATTGATTGCAGAGTTGTTGAACTTTGCGAGATCCAAGCACGACCTCATTCGGCCTCGATCTCAAAACGTGAGGTTGAGGTCGGAGTCCCGTCGCGAGATCGAGGTTGAGTAAGGTAGAGATCGAAGTTTCATCGCGAGGTTGAGGTTGAGTGAGGTCGAGGTAAGAGTCCCGTCGCGAGGTCGTGGTCGAAGTTTCATCGCGAGGTCGAGGTCAAAGTCCGATCACGAGGTCGAGGTTGAGGGAGGTCGGGTCCAAGTGTACACCTATGATTGATTGCGTCAGCGAAATTGGTAACATATCCTAGTAAGTCTGAATAGTAACATATCCTAGTAAGTCTGAATATGTAACTGATAATGATGATGATAATAAAAATATTGTTTGTTACTGTAGTTAATTTTTTAGTAACTTTAATACTAATTTAACTAAGTTATTAACTTAGTGCATTGTGAAAACGATAACAAGTCAACGCCCAATGCCATAGTGAACTATATCCATTTTTTATAATCTATACAAGACGTATTTTCAGTGAAATACTGTGATGTTACTTACGTATGAGATATAGGTAATTGCCAATACACGTGATCACATCAGTAATTAAATATAACAATAATTTTTTACAATTCTTTTCCTGTGGTCTTCAATTCAAGAACTAATTATTTGGGTTTCAACATTACGTAGAATTGTATTGAAACAAAATCTAAAAAAAAACATCTTTAAAACAGGAAAATCTCGTCTAATGCCTTCCCAGGAGGCAACGTACCAAGAATAGAAGATACATTCCCTCGCTGAATTGCGATACTGAGGCGCTGGATTAGGAAGGTGGTCGAGCGAGCATCACCTGAAACGATCTGTATTCGCCGACCAACTTCTTTAATAAAATTAAGGCCTGCCGTGCCCCAAGTACCACTTGACTCAATTGCGATCGCAACAAAAATATACCGTGCAAGTAGATTAGAGTATTTTCGATTTTTATCGGCCTCTCTACGAATAGCAGCACCACCCGCTTTCAAGGAAGAATAAGTAACATTTGAAATGGCGAATGTATCAGCGCAGGTGAAATCCCATAATAGAGGTCTTCCTCTTTTCCATGGAACTAGTGTCATTCCATCAGGTCTCTTACCGTCGGAGCGGCTACAGCCAGATGGTTCTCGTACCGATGGTACATTAGCAGAAACTAGAGCTCTGAGGATGACATCATTGACACTAGAATGACGCATGTGTCTACCAGCACTCCTGATACAGGAGAGACCGTGAAGGCCCCGTTGATCCACGAATGCTCCACAGGCCGGACAACGATGAGGTACACAGACGTCTGCTCCTAAACGTAAGGCAACAGCAACCCGGAAGCTTTCATTCGAAAGATGTAGGCCAAGAGGAGGAGAAGGCAAAGCTTGGAGCCAAGCACCGGACTCAGGTGAATACGCTGCTAGTAGCCTGGCTTTATCTTCAAGACAAGTAGCGGATTGTAGTAACTGTGATTGTGTACGTTTGATGATAGGATCGTCCCAAGAAGACTGAGAGCTATTGGCATCCAAAAGAGGAGAACTTGATCCACTTAACGTAGACCATTTTGCTGAACAATCTTGAATAGAGGCGTCCGGGTCGAGGCAAAGGCCCAGTGGAAGGATCGACTCAACGAGACGACGAGAACCAT
>JAGDQP010035346.1:0-19635 GCA_022664845.1 Lepisma saccharinum
TATGATTGGAAAGCCAGAGGAAAAGAGACTGTTGGGGAGACCGAGGCATCATTAGGAGGATAACATTAGAAGAGATCTTTGAGAAATGAAAACTGACTTGATTTTGGCAACGACATATCCTATGGCGAATGTTTGTTACTGCATTCTCTATAGGGAAAGAATAAACTTGTGAGTTCCTTTAGCCCAAAAGTCAGCAAGTATTTCATTTACACTAATTTTCATGTTGAATGTAGAGTATCTTTAAATTAAATCCCACTGAACGGAATACGCAAGAATCGCATCTAGAAGTCTCTGTCGAATTGTCAGCTTAAACAAAACTATTGACATAATTAGTCAAAGTATTGCGAATAGCAACAAGTTGAAGTAGTTAGGAAAGATAGTAAATTGTTTGCTGAATCTAGTTAATACTTTGCTATAACATGAATGTTTTCTCCTAGTATGCTGATGCCAAAGAAGAAAAACATTTCCAAGGTCACGTACACGGACATTTCAACTTTTGAAATTCTGCCATAGCCTAGCGGTTACTTGTTTTACTCCTAAACCTTTAAGATTTGGATTAGGTTAAATTATTTTCTAACTCCAGGAGAAAAATTTGAAAGTGTATGAAAGTTGAAGTGGGCTCTAAACTATATGAAAGCTTCCATCTTGTTTGGCTACTAACCTCTATTTTTCATGAAGTGAAAAGAGTCAAGTCTCTGAAAAGACATATGGAATTATGATCAACTGACAAGCACAACATTTAACAGATTAATTAGGTAAACTGTAATTAATTCACACACCTAAATAATTACATTGTGACATAGCTGGTTGTCAATTATAACTTTCTAAGCTGATTATATTCATGACAGGCGCTGAAAACTGTTACAAAATAAAATCATTACTTACAAGCCGTGCTCCCCACCACACAGAATGGAGTAAAATAGAAAACCCATTCTTCTCTACTTAGTCTTCAAACCCTTATCGTTTCAGCTTGCTTCACCAGTTGAAACCAAGCTTTCTAAATGACAAGAATAGAATTTGACAGAAATAGTCTGCACTGGTACAATTTGAACTCCGCGACATCCCTATCATGAGGTCGGAGATACGTCCGAGCTCGTATGAAATGAAGTTGCCAAGTTGGTATATGGCAGGCTACTATAAGGGAGATTGTGGGTTCAAATAGTGCTGGAGCGAACCAAATGGTGAACGTTATTAGTTGGATGATAGGACGGTATCTAACTTTAAACGTATGATACACCTAGGCTCTGTATTTTAATCCACGTATGTATCTTGGGTATCTGCAAAAGTAGCTAACCAAGCCAATGTAGGTAGGAAACCCTGCGCTGGAGTGCTCGCCTGAAGTTAGTCTATGATCCATAGCCCACGAATATGCGGAGTATTAGTACGGTGGTAGTCCTACTAGGAAAGTTGTAGAACACATTCCACCACCCGTTGAGATAGGCTATGTTATATATAGACAAAACATTTGCGTATTGCAGAGACAACCTACTAAAATCAAAGCTTAATTATTTGTACAGATTCTATCACAAACATTACACTTAAAAGCTGCTGTATACATTTATTTTTGGCTGGCTAGCGAAAACAAAATTGAATATGGACGGCCAAGACGACCCTTCTGAAGAACTAGCTATTAAAGTGTCAAATCAATGACTCTTCTTTTCCAACCTTCTTGAATAAGTGCTAAAGAAGTTCACATGTAATTTTTAAAATGTTGGTAAAAGGGGGGACAAAATCATTCTTGCATAATTCAGACTTAACTTGTGGCAAGCTTACAAAGAAATCTATTAACTAAATATTTAAGACGATGCATCTCTTCAATGCTGGATTCAATAAACTATGGTGTACACTTTCTAGAATATACAAAATGTTCAGCAACATTATTTTAAAGCAAGACTTAGATTTTAACCAGGGAAGGGAACAAGCCGGATTTCGTCGTGGATTTAGCACCATGGACCACATACAAACATTGAATGAAGTTACGGAAAGGAATATGAACTTGCACTATGTGTGATTCAAAGATTTTGAAAAAGTTTTCGAATCTATCTCCTTGGCAACACTAGTTAAACATTTGTACACCACATGATTCTCGCTTGAACGTCAGTTGAGCATTAAAAGTGCATACATTGTGCACTAGTAAATGATTTCACGAACGTTACACGTAAGCCGTCTAATAACCACATCTGTTATTAAACTATATCAAGAAAGTAATGAATTAAAATTGGAAAAGGAGTAGGGTAAGTATTTAATTTGTTCACAACTGCGGTCGGGGAGAGAGTGTTTCAAAATTTAAACAGGGGATGAAGTTGGAATTAAAAATAATGACGCATGTTTGCTTCAAGTGCACAAGAACTACAAACCAAAACGGAATCAAAGTTCAAAGTAAAACAAAAGTCATATACAACCAATATACTGCAAGGAAGGAAAGCCATGTCTCTTACCTTTAATAATGTGCGGCTGTGAAACTTGGACATTGAATGCGCAAACGACTCAAAGATTGAGAGTCACACAAAGAGCAATGGAGAGATACATGCTAGGAATAACCAGGAAGATAATTTTAATATTATCGTAACAAAAGTTACTCCTGAAACATCGAAATATATAATCAAGACTGTGAAGAAGCTGAAGTGGAAATGGGTCGGTCACATAGCTAAACAAACAGACAAATGGAAGTAATATTCTAATATTCTACCTACAGAGTAACCATTACGAGCGATCCTATTGTATTTCATATACATACCTAACTTGATTTCAATCTTCTCCCACCTCCCTAGTTCACTTCGTTCTGACTCAAAGGCGTTTTATTGAATATCATCTTGGTACTTCCTTAGAGGTTTTCCTTATTGTAGAGGATCGTATTTTACCAAATACTCAAGTAAAAGTATTCCCAGTACATTGAATATAGGATTTTAGTTTGGTTCCAAACTTTTCCCGTCTCCCTAGTTCGCTTAATTAACATTTAAAGGCACATTCTTGAATACCATCTTGGTAATTTCTTGAGGAGTTCCAAGGAAGATTGGCCATTACGAGCGATTCTACTTATTTCAATACATACCTAACTTGATTTTAACCTTCTCCTATCTCCCTAGTTCACTTCATTCCCAAGTAAATCATTTTCTTAAATACCATCTTGAAAGCTTCTTAAGGAGGTCCAAGGAAAATCGAGGCAAAAACAGTTCTAAAACATTGCATATATAATTTTAGTTTGGTTCTAAACTTTTCTCGTCTTCCTAGTTTACTCCATTCCCAATTAACTCATTTACTTGAGTACCATCTTGGCAATTTCTTCCAAGGAAAATAGACAAGTAAGATATATCCAGTACATGCATATAGAATGTTAGCGTGGTTACAAACTTTTCCCGTCTCCCTAGGTCACTTCATTCCCAATTAAATCATTTTCTTGAATACCATCTTGGTAATTTCTTAAGGAGTTCCAAGGAAGATTAACCATTACGAGCGATCCTATTGTATTTCATATACATACCTAACTTGATTTCAACCTTCTCCCACTTCCCTAGTTCACTTCATTCTGACCCAAAGGCGTTTTCTTAAATACCATCTTGGTAATTTCTTGAGAAGTTCCAAGGAAAATAGACAAGTAAGATATATCCAATACGTTGTATATAGAATCCTAGCCTGGTTAGAAACTTTTCCCGTCTTCCTAGTTTACTCCATTCCTAAGTAAAACAATTTTCATAAATACCACCTTGAAAGCATCTTAAAGATGTCTCAAGATTTTCGTGTAGTTATTTACGAGTTCGTATTGCTAGCAAACCTCATTATGGTTTCCTTCACATGTATTAATGCCCTAAGTGTCGCGAAGATTGATGAACGTCTTATTAAACGTCTTAAGAAATCTCAAGATTTCCGTCTCCAACAAAGAACACTCTTAGTACATTTAACGATCAAATCTACTATAGACATTCAACGTTCTACGTGAAAAAGTAACATTTCTTGGACACTTTCTTATTAAACCTCTTTAAGATTAAGCAAGGTCTTATTAAACGTCTTATTTAACGGCTTCCTATTTTCTTACGAAATAGTCTGATTCGTCTCCGATGCCCATTTCATATCTACTTTCAACCACTAGTCCACTCACATGCCCTAACGTTTATAAAAGATTGCCAAAGATTCTTCCAATGTCTTATTAAACGCATTAATGATTAAGGAGCATCTTATTTAACGGCTTCGTATTTCTTGCGAAATTCTCTTCATCTTAAGATCTATATACCAATCAAAAAATCACGAACACTAGGTGTGAGATACTTAACATTACTTTAGTATTGTTTGGTAGTTCTCTCGTCTTTCCACGATAAGTCTCTCGTAAGATATACAATACCTTAGAAATACATCTTAAGAAGTATCAACGATATCACCTTTTCTTTGATAAGCCTCTATTAAAAATACTTATTACAATTTATACATATCATTATTACTCCCTCACTATTCAATAAAATTCAACTAAGCAGCTGCATCCAATCTACCCTTCTAACCGTGTGCAAGGGAATACAATACCCCATTCATCCCAAAGTTCCCCTCTGACATAATTTATTGCCTTTCACACAATAGCCCCATTGCCAACTATATAACATCGTAGAACGAAACAGGGGGAAAAGACAGGTGAAAGTTAGTCCCATAAGATAACCAATAGAAAGATTATCCCCTGCCTCTACTTACTCTGAACTGTTAAATAACCGCAATCTAGATTTACCATAGATGGCTTCATATATAGTAGGAAGATTTTAATGAGCTGTTTTGTTAGTCGAACGCTGTGTTATCTCTGTCTTAGTACCGCACAGCTCAGAAGTTTTGAGTATCTAGTTTCTTCTCGTTTAGTAGCACCATGTGTTCTAAAGAAAAACAATGTTGCACTAATAAGAAGAACAACATCATGGAGGAGAAAAGATCTTGAAAACAACGATCGTCGTGGTTCAAGAAAATATGATCGACACTTTGTCATTGCTCCACATACCCTACTACTGAAGAAATATTAAATTGGTATTATAACCAAATATGTGAGTTACTTTGTAAACAACACTTTGACCTAACAAAATATATAAGGAGCAAAAGTTTATGACATAAAACTCCTGATCGTTTGGCACTTTATCGCTTCTGTTGAAGGGTTGAAGAATGCAAGAAAGGTGCTTCCAAGGAAGTGCCATTTTGCATTATACATTTAATTTTGTCCTTACATGCTTTATCTACATACTCACCGAATTTTGTGTAAATATTTTAAAAATGAAACTCAGCAGAAACCTAAATATAAAAGATGGTAAAGGTCGTATTTGAATATAACACTTTTCTCTGACGGTTTTCTGCTCTGACACTAACTTCAGTTCCTGATGGTTAAAGGACAACGGTTGGTTAGGAAAAATATATGTTATGTATTTTTAGTGTTCTATAACCATGATTTTTCAGATTTTTTAAAGTTGTAGAACATAAAGAGAAAAATAAAAGTACAATATTTTTGTTACAGTTAACACGTTTTTTTTCTTTAGCTCACGATGGTTCGTGGTGGCCTCAAATCTTGCAACGTTAATTTAACTAATTTCCCGACTTGATCCATTAATTAAATTTTGCACAGCATTGTAAGTCGGGTGACAACACAACATTCATTTGCAACTTTTATATATTTCCTTATATATATTTTTTTTTAAAAACGTACATTAATATTTTGTTATTACAGATTTATGTATCCTAAAATAAATACTACCCTGCCCCGGGGCTGCGTTTGGTTGGTTGTAGAACACTTTAGTATTTGGGCCACAAAATATTAGCTTGAGGAAAAATATGAACACCGAAATAACCTGAAAAACTTCATACAAATACTTTCTCAACGATGCGAATTAACCAGGAGAACGCCGTCAGTTGAGCAGGGAGATTGGAAATAAGACACGTGGCTGGGAAAGACGTCGCATTCTGGAGTAAAAGGTCTCGGGTTCGAAAACGCACAGAACAACACTTTTTTAATGTGATCATATTTATTTTGTTTAATAATTACTAACACGTGTATAAATAACTGATTGCCAGTGAAAGCTAGAATGTATCTGGATGCAAACCGAACGAGGCGTGCATTGGGGTCACGGTGGGTCCGAAGGGAGCTGGAGAGCGCAGTCGCTGTGGGACGTTGTCCCCGGTTAGCGGTAGGCATAGCAAAAGTGTTGCTAACATTTTATTCACTTGCCAATTTCCTATTTGGTAAACATACAATGCACTTTATCTTTATCTCATCCCAATCATTGTTCTGTACATTTGCATGGTCTGGGCAGTCGAAATAAAAACTTTTTAAAGACATCCTGATCTTAAACAATTCATACTAAAAAGTAAAATAAATAATTTTGTTCATGCATGATTAAAAATAAACTCATGGTGCGGGCAAATTACATAATTCATAAGATTGCTATATATAAAAGCGCGCCCTATGCTTTTATTTATATTCATGCATGAATCAAATTAATTATTAACAATAAATATGAAAACTGAACAGTCTTAGATCTGGAAAATCTAGAAAAACACAGACAGACGTTCAAGATAGAACTAAGCAACAGATTCAGCGCCATGGAAGAGTTAGAGGATTAAGACATCGATATCGGAAATAAAATACTGACTGAGATAATAAGAGAAACAACCAAGGAAATAGCAGGCACCAGAAATCAGAAAGGGAGAAGAAACTCAGAAGAAACTAAACATGTGATGAAGAAAAGAAGGTTAATGAAAGAAGGGGAAAATTATATAAAAATGACTGAGTACATAGAACTAAAGAGAACAGTAAGGAAGAAAATAAGAGGGTATGTACGAGGATATAACGATAATCTTGTTAGAAATACAATAAAAGAAAACAAGAGCCTGAGGAAAGCAAACAACAGCTCATGATAGGGAAAAAGCAAATAACTGCAGTTAAGAGACCAGACGGGACCGTAACAAGAGAGAAGGAAGAAATTATATACACATTTAAAATATCTACAGAAAATTGTACTACTCCGAGGAAGAACTAGGAAATGAAGACTCAGAAGAAAGCGATGTAAATATCACAGACATAATGAAAGAAGAAGTGGATAAAGTACTTCGAGTAATGAAGGACGGAAAATCTCCAGGAAAAGATGGACTCACAGCTGATATGTTTAAATTGGGAGATGAAAAATGAAAGACGAACTTGTTGAATTATTCTCGATGTGTCTGAGGAAGAGATAAATACCCTCAAATTGGAATAACGCTGTTATCATTTTGTTGTAAAAGAAAGGGGACAAAAAACGCGTGGAAAACTACAGACGAATGAGTTTACTGGGATGATGTTTAACTTGGGATGAGGTTGGAATTAAAATTTATGGCGAATATCTTCATTACCTACGGTTTGCTTATGATAGTCCTGTTTACCTCAAGTGCAGAAGAACTATAAACCAGAATGGAAGAACTGAGTAACGAAAGTTCGAAAATAGGCCTTAAAGGACTTAGGAACTTTAGGAAAACAAAAGTAATGTAGAATCAACATGCTGCAAGGAAGGAAGTAAATATCAACGGAGAGATAATAGGCATAGTTGATGAGTATGTTTATATAGGCCAGCTTAAACATCGAATGCTAAGTTGACTGATGAAATAAATAGAAGATGTAAAATGGCTTGGAGTTCGTTTGGAATACTACACTTTATTTTCAAAAGCAAACTACCAATATGTCTGAAGCGTAAAATTTATAATCAATGTGTTTTATCCGCGATGATTTACGCCTGCGAAATTTGGAAATTGAATGTGCAAACGACTCAAAGATTGAGAGTCACATAAAGAGCAATATATATATATATATATATACATGGCAGGAATAACCAGGAGGGACAAAAAGATAAATTAATGGATTCGCCCACAAACATAGGTAGAGGATATAATCAAGACTGCGAGGAAGATGAAGTTGAGATGGTCGGGTCATATATCTAGGCGAACAGAATGAAGGTGGACGACAAATGTACTGTAGTGGATTCCTAGAGAAAAGAAACGAAAGAGACTACGTCCAATTGTAAGATGAGTAGATGAAATCAAGCGTTTCTCAGGAGCTACATGGATGAGGATAGCAGTAGACCGAGATATGTGGAAAGAATTGAGGGAGGCCTTCATCCAACAGTGGATAGATAACTGCTGAACATGATGATGAACAAACAAAGAAAAAGAAGAAACATATTTTGTCGGGCGGGATTTGAACCCTAGACCTTGCACTCTAGAAGTCGACGTCTTAACCAGTCATTTGCATAGCCAACCTGGCAAACGGCCAATTCCAACTTGTATTTACAGAGCACGTATTAAGTAATAAGTTACGTGTCTTATTTCCAATCTCTGTGCTCAACTGGTGGCGTTGTCGTTGTTAATTTTCACCGTTGAGAAAATATTTTTTTATTATTATTATTTTGGGGGGGATTATTTCGATGTTTACAATTTTTCATCAGCTAATATGTTGTGGCCTATTTCTTAAAGTGTTTTAGAACCGATCATGGTTCAGCCTACTATTCATTATGGAATACAGAAGTCTGTAATAACAAAATATTAACGCAGGTTTTTAAAATATATGAACAGAAATATATGAAAGTTGCAATGGAATGTTGTATTGTCACCTAACTTACGTGACTGTGCAATATTTCATCATTGTATGACGTCGCAAAATAAGTTAAATTAACGTTGCAATATTTGAGGACACCGTGAACCTTTGTGAGCTAAAGAAACTAATTTCAAAAACGACTTGCAAGTAACACAAATTATGTATTTCTATGCTTTTTTTTTAGGTTTTACCACTTCACAAAAACTGAAAAAAAAATCATGGTTATAGAACAACTAAAAATACATAATATATATTTCTTTCGAGCCAAGTTTTATCTTCGTTTTCTTAAATCTCAATTTTCAAATTTTCTAACCTCTGTCAAAATTTAACTTATGCTCCAACAAATCTGAAAACATATATACAATCTTGTAGAACTTGAAAACATCTTCAGCTTTTACCAAAAATACGGTCATCGTAGGTGCAAATCCGACCGAGATATAGCTAAAATACTCTACACACACACACACACACACACACACACACACACACACAAATATTTTGAAGTAATGTTAGCGTCTTTTGAGGTGAAATTTGGTGGAGAGCAATCACTTGCGATGGTAGTATTTCTTTATCACGATTCTTTCTAAGGCACTTTTCACCATTTACCCTGCTAGATATTTTATTGTACAGCTGATTTTCACTAATCCTGTATTTGTTTATATAGTATTTTTTCAACTCACTAAGTGGTATCAGGATTCTTCAGTTTTTGAAGACCTTTATGTGCTCGTCAATAAAAAGCGAAACGTTTAAAGAAGTACGTGAATAAAAGCGTGAAAAAATATAGCTAAATTCGGCATAGCATCAGGTATACAATGTATTTCAAGTAGTGATACACTCATTTGAATAAAGAACTTGAAATAAGTAAAGAACAGTTGTAACAAGATTAAGGTATTTTCATTTGAAGTGGTGTGTGTATAGATTATGAAAATGGTGACAATTTGAATTCATGTATAGCCTTTAGAAACCTATTACTCAAGACGCAGTAAGGTAACGGAAAACATACTGGAAAGAATTGGCCAGAGCAAAGGCGAAGGTATTAATTTACTAACAAAGGAATTATTTTGCTCGAACAAAAATTCTGGTGAGAGAATATGATTTTCCTAAAGGATGTGGTAAGCTGAGATCAGAAAGGACGATCATTTTTTTTTGAATTACTATCATCCCCTCCAAACTGAACAATATTTACTCAAATACTGTATAGTACAAGGTCTGGAAACAATCTTGTGTATCGTAAACGCGTGAAGGCAGTGAGACCAAATGTTGAATATAAGTAAAGTGGATGCTGTGTTACCATGTGCGGGAGACAAGAATCATGGCAGCCATTTTGAAAGCCACCATCTTTGAATTTGCTCGAGACTGGAATAGAAAGTGGGTTATGTGTCATATCGCTTCAAACTAGTTTGTATCGAGAAATCCAAAGTTGACGTCAGTTTTTATCTACCGCTATCTCTTTAGGAGATAAGGCCTTTCACATACCGTTTTACAACATGTGCGTAAAGTGGTATACATTTGAGCGAACACATAAACTCAGTATTTTCCCCAAATTTCTATAGACAATGCTAAGCATATTGAGTTCAACAGCGGCGCAAGTATACTTGAATCCGCTGTTGGATATAGTGTAACGCGTTGATTTTTCACGATTGTGTAGATAGTTGATTTCTCGCGATACACTGTCTTGCTGATGACTCCAAAAGATTGGCATCAAAACACGTGATTGGGTGAAAGAATGAGGTATTTTATATAAAAAAAAACAGTGATCGTTTAAAAATGTCAGTGTAAGTCGTCAATGAAATTATTAAAACAATAAGCATAATTATTTACCAAATTGTTGTGCTGGATGAGGGAGAAATAATTATACACCTTAAAATTTTCTAACGACCTGAACCTTAAATACCTAAAGCTCTTGAAATAAAATTCAAATTCAAATTGACATTTTATAAAGATGGTGTAAGTCGTTGATGTTTTAAAATGACGCCATGGCTTTCAAGTGATCGAGAGATGGAAATCAACAAGGATCAGCTGACAGAGAACATAGCACCTTTAATAAAGTCAGGTCTATTTTTTCCTTACCCTGTCTCCTCCTGTGACATAGATGCAAGTCATGAGAGTAACAAAATGCAAGTTAAGGTGTATCAGATAAGGTGAACGAAGAATTTTTCAATATATCGATCACTGTTGAGAGCAAAGAGGTGGAGGGACACTGCTGACTGTGAGTTCTGATAGCATTTTTTTAGCTTTTTCCAACAATTTGGCGCACATACCGCTACGCTGATGAGGTGCAAGAGTAAATGGATATACAATTCCGGTATATTGGAGCAATCAGCCATGGCCCACAGCATGCCCTACTTCTTCACTTGGTTTCTATCTTTGGAGCTATCTGCTAGGCAATACATCGTGAAAAACAACTGGCTACACCATCTCCAGCAACGGATTGAAGCATACATGCGATGCTGTTGAACTCAATTTATTTCGCAAGCTCCATAAAGATTTGATACAAATACTGAGTTTGTGATTCCACTCAAATGTGTACCACTTTACGCAGATTTTGTAGAACGTAAAATCCCAACATTAAAAGGTTCCATCTCCTAGGCGAAAAAAGGTAGATAGAAACTGACATCAGATTTTGACTTTTTGAAAGAAGCTAGCCGAGAACAATATGTCCAATTACTAACTTTCCTATATAAATTATCCAGCAAATTTCAAAGCGGTGGCTTTCAATATGGCTGCCATGATTCTCGTTTCTCACATATGGTAACGCAGCATCCGCTTTACTTCTATTCAATATTTTGCCTTACTAAATTCACGCGTTTACGACTTACAATGTTGTTTCCAGTCTTTTCGACTATACAGTATTTAAGGAGCTATTGGTCAGTTTGGGGAGGAAGATAGTAATTCATAGATGAATAATCGTCCTTTCTGATCTCAACGTATTATATTCTTGAGGAAAAGCACAGTTTCGCACCTGAATTTTTGTTCGCGCAAAAAACAACAACATTATTTTATTAGTATAAATTCTTCTTAACCGCTGTCTAGATTGTCGACCGCTGGTTACAAACCTCAGGAACTCCTGAATACGAATCAAATCCTCTACTCTGAATATTATGACGTTCCAGAATTTCACCTCAGGGTGGCAGGAGATTAGCCGGCTCGCTTTCTTTTCCCATAGTAAAATGTTCAGTTCCCGCCGAGGTCATTAAACGGAGTCATTCGGAGCAACCTTATTAAAAACTTTTTTGTCCCGTTATTAAAATCTTAAAACCTCATTTATGAACTTAATAACAAGCAATTCATTCATTAATTTTACTCAGACAGTGGTATCAAGATGCATACATACATACAATACTAAAATACAACGTAACCAAAAAAGATTTTGCTGTTTCTTGACGTATCATTAACCATACGCTTACAGACACGAAACGAAATAACGCACGTGCCTGCCAAGCGATCGAGAGTTAATCTAACCATCACCCATCAGTAATACAGGCACAGTATTCATATACCGTAGCCATAGCTCGTCCAGTGTAAAATACAAATGGAGATTCACCTTTTATAAAACGCAACACAATCTGAGCGGTTCGCTTACTCGAATTCACTTAGAGCTCTCACCCAGGTAGAAGAGCCTCTTGAATTTTTCCTCTTCGGAACATGTTAAAAATACATCATCAAATGGTGACTCGTTTAAAGTGTACGAAAGTGCAGCAATTTTTACAGTGTAATACAATATTTTTTGACTGACCTAGAAATAAATTATTCTTTAATAATTTACATTAAATTCACAGTAACAGTAGTAGTCACGGCAATTGGTTTCATAATTATTTTAATTGTATTTTTGAACTAATTGACTCTTTAGATTTTTCATGCTTTGCGTTCTTTCAACTAAAGTAGCTTTCATTACAAATAAAAGGTACTTAACTTAGTATTGTCCACAATAATAAGATAATTCTGTATAAAGTATTGTGGATTTTTTTTAGCTTGTCCGTTTTGCAAATTTATTTGTTTTAAACAGAAATTGCTGTATAAATCTAAGTTCTGTTGAGGAACATCCACAATTAAATAATATACAAATATATAAATGTATTCCTGAATTTAACATTTAAAAGATTTTGAACTGAGAAAAGATGTTGGAAATTGATTGAGATGAAGTAATAATCTTTGATTAACGCGATTAAATCATGAATGGAGCATTTCATGCTTGTATATATCTGGTGTAGTAAAAAAGTAATCTATTATTTTTGCATGACATTGAAGGCTTGACTTACCATAGTTAGAATGATCCGATTTAGGTCACATATGCGCCGTTTTGTTCGATAACGTGTTGCCATTTGGAAGGTAATATCATGATGCCTCTCTCATAGAAGCCCTTGTCCCTATTGGCAAAAAATTGAGACAGTCGATGCGCACAAGCCTCTCTTGACGCGAATTTTGCACAAGCAAACGTGTTCGCCATGGACAGGAACAAATGGTAATCACTCGGTGCCAGGTCCGGACTATAAGGTGGATGCATACGAAGCTCCCAACCAAGCTCCCGGAGCTTCTAGCGAGTCACTATCGATATGTGTGGCCTGGCGTTGTCCTGGTGGAATATAATGCCTCTCCTATTGGCCAAAGCTGGGCGCTTCTGGGCGATTGCTGCCTTGGGACGGTCCAATTGCTGACAGTATAGTTCCGATTTAAGGGTTTGGCCGTAGGGGAGCAGCTCATAGTAGATAATTCCCTGCCAATCCCACCAAACACACAGCAAAACCTTCCTGGCCGTCAATCATGGCTTGGGCACCGTTTACCCGGCGCATCGCCCTTCGACCATGACCGTTTTTGCGTGACGTTGTCGTAAGTGATCCACTTTTCATCAACAGTCACCAACCGCTTCAGAAATGGGTCGCTTTTGTTGCGATTCAGCAGCGATTCGCAGATGGAAATTCGGTCCATGAGTTTTTTTTTTGCGTTAACTCGTGTGACACCCATACATCAAGCTTCTTTGTGTATCCAGCCTTATGCAAATGGTTCCACACGGTTTTTTGTGCAATGTTTAGCTCTTGGGCAATCGAAACAGTGCTTACATGACGGTCGGACGTGACAATGTCCATGATTTTATCGACATGTTCGACACGTGGCCTTCCAGTGCGTGGTACATCTTTGACGTCAAAATTACCGGAGCGGAATCGACGAAACCAAAATTGCCCGTGATTGGCTGTCACAGTATCAGGACCATAAACACTATACACATTTGCAGCAGCCTGGCTTGCGTTTTCGCCTTTATCGAAGAAAAACTGTAAAATATAGCGTATTTTCTCTTTGTTAGTGTCCATTTTGACGCACGCTCACACAACACTGAGTCAACTCATCACAATTATTTGAAAAATGTTTGTACTACGCAATCTCATCGTTTGAACGCCATCTCGTTGAACCCGATCGGACTTATACAACGCGAGATACAGATCACTGAATCCATCTATTGGCAAAATAATGGATTACTTTATATTAGACCAGATATAATATAAGTAGAAATTCATGTTCTACACTATGCTAGTTTACCATATTCATAACTTGAAACAGCTTTGATTTAAACAACTTGTTAACCAATATCAAAAGCGGGATAAAGCTATTGAAAATTTTCTATATGTAGTTTGTCCTTGATATAATGGTGCACCTTTTAGGATAAGATTATTATAATCTAAACAAGAAATAATTTATTTGATGAAATTCAAAATTATGTTCAATTTGGCAGCTACATCGACATTATGACCATTCCGTCATATCTTGATACATAATAATATATGCGGTATTTGCTTACAAAATTACATAGGATAAATTTCGCAACGTAATAATTTAATTGTCAGGGCAAGCATATAAATCTTCACATTCATTCATCAATAATAAACATACTTTGAACATTTTTTTTGGGTACTATTTTGTTTGTGATATCCTAGGACGACAACGATAACACCATTACTTGTCGAAGCATTATGCCATTTTTACGATGTTGTCGTTACTTTCAGCGAATGTAACTCCGAGACTAGGCTCATTTCGTAATATCTTCAAAAGAATATCTCTTTTCATTTTGATGATAGTAATCATCTGGCAAAGTGTATTCTTTAAGTTCATGAAAACGCTATACCCATAACGAATTCTACTATCAATGATAAACGAAACGACACCTTAAAAGTTTAGTAAATTTAGCTTAGGCTTTCTGTGGAAATCATAGCAGAACTTCTTAACGTTTTATCTTTAAGAAATATAGCAATGATTTGAAAAACTGTGGTCAGTTTCAAATGTATTTTCGAATATAAATTTCGACGGGTTCTTTAGCGCTTACCTTTCCTATACGTGACCAAGTATATTACAACATATCTCGTTAAACCTTTGTTAAATTTATTAATCTTGGATGCACGACAGCCAACGTTTCAATCGTACTAACTGCCTTTCATTAACTGATACATTTTCATCACATAAAATACTTTTCTGCATGCTTCTACTGTATTTACATCTTTCCAATGGTTGATTGGTCACTCAGCTACGTGGTTACTGAGGCGTGATGGACTTTAATTTTAGAGGAGGAGCTAGGGTATGGATTACACCAGTACTAAATGAAACTAGTATTTTCAGAAGCTTATAACTACATCGGTTAGCGCTGAAAATATTATTACGCGAAAAAAAAGTTATCCAAAGAGTAAAAGTCTAATATGGTCGCAAACCGCAACATACATTTTTAAAATAAATACATGTTTTACCTATTTTCTTTAGAGAAAAACTACCAACAATAGAATTATAAAATGTACCTTGTTGTATTTGATAAATACAGACAATTAGCAAATTATATTGCTATGATTGTATTGATCTACGAAGAGGAAATCTATTTTTTTACGTAACTTTATATTTTTAGTTTCTTTTATACTTACGCCACTGTTCTTTGGAAGTCATACTTACTACTTATATATTTTGCTGTCTATCCTCCATCAACATACAAGAAGCTATAATACATACTTTGTTAGTTTCGAAAAAAAATATAATATGTAATGTAAGGGTAATGTTGGCTGTAAGCTGTAATTTACAAGAGAAAATAGGATGTAAAAACATTGTTACATTGTGAGAATAAAACAATATACATCTTAAAAATATACTCAAATTTCTAAAACACTGATTTCCTTCACCTAAAATTCCTGTCGTAGCTTTTCAGGCACATTTGAAAGAATATTTGAGTTTCATTAATTTTGAAACACTTTAGAAATTAATAGGATTATGTCAGATATACAAATGCACAATCATTCATTACGTAGGTATATATCTTTTCAGAATCCTGTTGCCATTATGCTGATTGACATATTTCATAACTAGATAAAACTAGAATTGATAGGGGCTATTGGAGGTAAGCTGATAGGTTCTTAAAATAGTATAATTAATTTTGCAGAAAAATATCCTAATATTCAAATAGAGAAAACTTTTAATATTTGTAAGTATCATGTTTACAACACTATGATATAACAAAATAAGGTAAGAAAAAATAATTCGTACTTGAATTTCGTCTCAAATAATGGTTCGAGTAACGTGATTAAGTTTGCAAGGGACTGCTCCAAATAACTACTACTACTAGACCCAGATGAACACAAACCACTGGACACCGGGGATTTTAGAATTTATCACAAAAGATGCCATACTAGATTCCCGGTTTTGTATCCATAACTCAATTAATATAACCAACAAAAACACCTGTGACACCTTTCATTATTGGAGCTTCAAAATAATCCCGGTCAATGAAGAACTGTAATCCATGATGCCAATTCACGAACATAGATAACGAAGTAATTTTGGACTGCAGTCACGAAGTTATTTTCTTATTTCATAACTAACCATAAATACTAGTACTTATTTATTACCCACCAATATCCGTGAAATGTTGACATGATCTACACATTTAACTTAATAACAAACATGTTCTTATCCCCTATATAATATTACCCATTCCTACAACACGTTGTCATTCAACATGACTGTCATGTAACCAGAGCACGAAGTTCAGTTATCAAATAAGCTGATTGAAAACCCACTGTAAGGTTATAGAACAACCTCTCAAGGTGTTTAACCTTCCAGTAAAACTAAATGTAAAACCGCAGTTATCCACCACGTCGAAATGATGGCAGTGCTGCGTATACACGGTGCTGTGTATACACGGTGCTGTGTAAGCAAGCACAATGGCGTTACCCAGTACATCAATCACTCGCGCTAACACCCGACGCCACAATTCAACAATTTCAAGGTTAACATAAAGCATCATTTTCCTCCACACAATTTAACAATCAATTTTAAGAGAGAAAAAATAAATTGATGTTAAATCAATGTGTAAATATTTTCGTAACATTACATTAAAAAATGACACGTTTCTCTATGTGCAACATAGATAAATAATAGTTTTAGATTTTTTTAGATGTGATGTCTTTTTTCTGCATATATGAGTAGAAGAATTTGCTGATGAAGGTAGTGTGATGAAGACTCATATGACCTAAATTATAAAGTTATACAATTTGTTTAATATAAAATTAGTTCAAAATGCATAAAAATTATAGAACGCCTGAATAATAATTGGTTAAACAGTTAAAACAAAGAAAATTAGATAAACAATATTTAGTTTACATATTATACCAACATTATACTACATAATGGTAAGAATTTAAATAAGTGAAGTTGTATTTGATAGTAAGTAATAAGGAAGTTAATATGAATAGACAATATTTTTTCCATATATCAAGCTGGGTGAAAATAGCAATTGAGATTTTTTTTTTAACGAAAGCATCCTACATAATTATTATGTAAGACGTCTAAGAACAATAATTACAAAAACTTGTAAGGTCACACTGTCTACCTGTTATGAAACTGTACTGAATGTTTTACGTTCTATATATTACTTTCTGTCAGAGCGTAGTAATCGATTATCATTTTAAATAAACTATCGAGATCTGGTGAACATTTACGTAGTTTAATAAATACAATAAACATAAATAATTTCTTATTTATTAATAAACAATAAAAGAACAATGATATATATCGATAAATTGTTTGCTTTTAGTGGGAAATGTCTTGAAAGAGAGACTGTAATCGTAAAAGGAGAATTATATATACTATTGAGGTTAGTTTGAAACAAAACGATGGACTACATTAAAATTTGAAAGGCGAAGGTACTATTCTGGTTCGCTGTGCGCGTACTTTCTCCTGCCTGGACAATCTGAGCAAAAGATGCATATATGCTATAATTGAATCCAATTCAATTCAGCAGAAGTGGATCAAGAATGACTATGATGATTTGCTGAATTTGCTACTGTGATCTGCTGTAAAGCACAATGACGTAAAAATAGTACTAACATGCACATGTATTAATCATACTGCCATTATGTACATGTGTTCATACTATTTATAGTTACTAATAAGGTTGTTCATTTAAAAACTCTATCCAGGTTGCTTGTTTAATCCAACAAGCTACATCAAATTAAAGGGTGAGTTCCTTCTTGATTATTACGGCACTTTTTAAGTTCAATGAAATCCTCAAGCATGTTATTAAAAGCCCCTTCCTCCACTTTTCTTTGGCTTCTAACAAATACATATACCTTCAACATCAAAAGAACCACTCTGAATTAGTTGAACCTTTACCTGACTGTTAGTACTGGTACTAACTGTACTACATTGGATCTATTCCATATCATGGAATGTACCTAAATTATGCAGCGGGCGAATATTTACATCTGTGTTGTCAAACACATACTGACGAAACCCTTCAATACTGGTATTAATTTGTGATTGTCATGCACTGATAAGACGGGTCGTGCATATTGAAAGGTTGCCTATATTGTACCACTTTGCATATTTTGTGTTATGCATGCAAATCTAAAGGCACAATAATGAGAAAAATGTCTGTACTTAAATATTTGATCTTTGTGTAAACACGCGATTATACTAAACGTTAAATAATATAACATAAAACTACCTTATTGTGCATTTTGTTAAACACTACTGCAACTGGAACAATGTAAGCAACTGGTCTTCTAATTTGTACGAAATGCTTCCCAAATTTTGCCACGTATATAGCTATTACACTATTACATAATATCTGTAAATAATACTTATCATAATACATTGTAAAAGAATAAACACGTTTGTATGAAATATATTTAGTGACCCAGAATGTCACATAGGAACTCCGCACGAAACAAATACTTTCAAGTTAGATATTAGTAACTTTACATCGCACTAAATAAGGCCGTAGTAATAACAACATTGTTTTTTGTACAAGGAAGAGTGCAGATATTTCACTGATAGGCAACAAAAATCTGTTCATTATTTGTTTTAACAAGAGTAAAATATAAGATACCGAAAACGTCTTTCGCTTTGGCAGTTAGAATAAAGTACCGGTAGCTAAAACATTTTTAGCTTAAAACGTAAAGATATAGCTAATTAATGGGTCTTCATCTTTACATAGGTAAAGGTTGGAATTTTAAAACAAATGAAGAAAAGAATCATGCAGACAAAGGAAATATTTTGTACATTGTGTCATATTGTCAACGCTACAAAACCCACATATAAAACAAACCACTGTCTCGTTTGCCTAGTAGCACAATGATAGTAATCATCTGGTAATTATGTTGACAGTATACGTGGCTTTGCTGTTATATTGTCGTTCTGCCTCTGCAAGGTGTGAGACGCTGAATAAGAAGCAGTTTTCTATATTGTACCGGTACAAATTAAGGGTTCTGCATTTACCGGTACAAATTGTCCAACTACCTCATTTTACACAGAAACTAACTAAATACACAATTCGTCATATGTTTCCCTCTTATAATAATTATATTTTACTTAGAAAATAATACAAAAATAGATAAATCCATTGATAAAACTATTAACTTGCCAACGATTTTATCTCAAACTTGTTTTGATAATTTGAGTTTTAAGCAAGCTACAACGTAAAAAGTGTAAACATAAAAAGAAAAATAGAGTTAATTTAAATTTATGATATTCTTTTTCTTATATATATATATATATATATATATATATATATATATATATATATATATATATAA
>JAGDQP010035347.1:0-19635 GCA_022664845.1 Lepisma saccharinum
TAGGTAATACTGTTCCTGCATCCTTAAGAATGCCCCAGAGCATATTAGGAGGACAATATTGCATTGGTGTAATACCGAAATCAGTAAAGTGAAGCTATTATATTAAACTTAATATTGAGTCGGAAAGGTAGTTCAAAGATACCCAATGCTTAAAATATCCCTCTCTCAAGTGACGGGATAGAGTATTATGTTAATAATCTAATTTTGAAACAAGATTAGCCTGCTTATTTATCTTGTTGAGTTTACTCTGCTTCTTATTTTCTTCACTTGAGTTTCACGCTTTAAGCATCTCTTACTGGCCAGATACACCCCTTGTAGTTTTCTTTATTACTCTATTTAATCTAGATTCAAATTTCAACAGCTGAAATATACCTCCTTACTTCCTTAAAGTTTATTGAGAAAGCTAGTTTGGATCAAGAGAAACAACATAAGCAACTGGTTTATTTGTTATAATATGGTGTTTGTTCAGAACTTAAACCAGAAAGGCATGTGTAATATTACTATTAACTTCTGTAAGAATTTATGTACGTTTATTTTTGTGACTCGATACACTTTACAAAAGAAAAGTGAGTAATGGAATTAAATCCCATTTGCATATAAAGAATTGGAGTTTGTATTATAAACATACGTTTATCCAACTTATTCTATTCCTTTTAACATTTAACAAGTCTTATCGGTGTGAGAACGGCTGAAGCCGAAATTTTACTCATATATTCCCTCCAACCGTTACTAAGGAAGTATTTGCAAGTTGTATGAGAGAAAGGGTTGGAGCCAACGGTTAAATGTATGTGTGTAAGTATCACAGTATTATTAGAAAAGTGTATTTGTGTGTTATTAATCTAATTTTCTCTCTAGGGTTATGTTATGCAATTAATACTAAGTTTTAATAGGAATAGCTACTCCGTTCTGCGGGCCTCTTGATTAAATTTTCTGCAAAAAAAAAAAGAAAAAATAATATAAAATAATATAGATATATTGAAATATATATACATAATAGCGATACTCAATCTACAACAATATATGATGTAGATTATTCAACACAATGAATGTGTTGTCAATTCTGATTCAAGACAATGAAGAGTGTCTATTTGTCAGCATAAACTTGGAAACTTTGTACTCCAACGCTGGCGATTTCTTCAAACTTTTAAAGTAAATATTTTCCCAAACTTCGAAAAAGAACTTCAAACTTAAAAACAACGCAAAACATTCAACGGCAGGAATCGTGGAATGAATGTGGGTACAGCCATATTTAACCGACAAAATATATGGTTGGTTTCTACTCTTGAAATATTATTTAAATGTTTAATACATCCTGAATTCATCTGCTTCTTTTAATTTTTTATTAACTGGCAGATTGAAGAAAAACTAACTTGTTATTGGACGTTTGATGCAATGTTTGTTTTGTAATCCTCTTAAGAACAAAACTACCCTTTCTGGATCAAAAGAGCATCACAGACGTGCACTGCTTTTAATAGACCCATGTATTGGTAACTTATATATTCTGAGGCTTTGGATCAGCAACGGGGAGGCACGCAGCTTCGAATCCTGCTGTCGGCCACACTGATTTAACAGTGGGATAGTGCTAGTATGACACCCTCCATTGCGTTTAATGAGTATTGACAACACATCTATTGTATTGAATAACCGAAATCAACCCCGCGTGTTGTGTAGGTTTAACACAGAAAGTGGTTGTCGCTCTGGAACGCCAAAGGGGTGAATCAACACAGCTAAATTTTGCTGCGTGCTTTCCGAAGGACGCCATCGCTCAGAGATATGACGGACTTATCTCATAGCTGCATGCAAGGTTCATAAATAAATATAAATTAAGTACGAAATGAATTAGTCCTGTTTAATTATTTTTAATGTTATCTTTTTCATTCGAATGCTAATTTCCTTTCTCCTTCACAAGAGAACGAAATGAGGAATGACTGAAACACTTTGTCTAGGTTCTCAATGAGTTGAACATTGCATGGTATACCGCTTCATAAATTTTGAAAGAATTGTTTATTTTTTAAATCACTGTATCATGATATTGTATTACCTAAAACCGCACGTATCTGGCACCTGGCACGTTTTTTAAAAATAATTTCATGTTGGGAGCTCCTTTCACAGAATGTGTTCACTTCTCTGTTTCCTCGGGTTCTTCATGTAGTTAAACATTTTATCATTTTTCTCGTTTTTTAAATGTACTAAACATTATTGGAAGTATTGAGTTGCCATGGTTTATTTAGTAAAGCTTTGGTTTCGTACTCTGGAGGACCTGGGTTCGGTACTAGCGACCGACCATCTTGACTGAGGTATTTTTAGGTTTTTGTCGTTGGTCTGACCAAGCAAATGTCGGGAAGATAACCTTCAACCTAGACCCTAATCGATTCATTCCTTCATCCTTTGCTTTGGCCTGTCCAAGCATGAGCCATCGATACCTAAACTGAATTAAAATAATTGGAAGTGAAAGATATATGTTTTCACATATCTTGCTTCAGAAGTTTAACTAAATAAAAATTTAAAAAAAAAAAAAAATCTTGAAGGGAGGAATTAAAATTTTAGACTTGGAACAGGGAGTGGAAATAGTTCAGTTGCGTGGGGATGGCGCTCCTAGTGACACAAAAGTATTCGAACAATAAAATATAGAATTTAGCGGATGCTATATTTCCACCCGAATTATTTATTTTAGTTTCATTTATTAATAGAAAACAGACATCTTAGATTTGAAATAAGGAGTTCGGAATTCTACGTATTATCTGTGTGTATTAGGCATGTCTCCTTTACAAAACTATGGATGTTTTCTCGTCTCTTAGACAAGAGATTCTAATAATTATTTGCGATCTTTATTATATAGTACGTAATAGAGCACAAAAGAAGTCGGTGCGAGCTCAACTTTCCAAGTTACAACAGATAGAAACTGGAACTAAACGTACCACAGCACAGCGTTATCCTAGAAATCCCATACCTTCACTGGTAATTTGATATATCAACAACCATCTCAAAAATCGCAAAATCCTCTTCAAAATATCACGATCAAATTACTGCGTTATGTAATTTCACCCATCTGAAACGTTACAAAACCTCAGCTTTAAACCTACTATTCATAACAATAGAGGGCATACTTTTGGGTTTCAAACAGAAACAAACTCAAGAAGATATTCTTATTATCTTTGTCTCATACAAAAAATATTAAGGAGAAAGAAACCTGATCCTTCTCAGTAACTTGATACAATGTACGAAAAAACAAATTATGACATACTGGAAACTTTATACAGGGTGGTAATGCAATGTGCCGACAAACTTTAAGAAATAATAGTAGATAAAAAATAAGAAAAGCAGTTCTGATCATCGGGATGGAAATTCCACCGTTTTTTGGAGTTACGGGCTGCCGAAAGAGTGAAAGATGTACTTTACAGCTTCCAATTTCCAACATCAATAATGGTAGAGCTGATGCGGCACTCTATCATCAAAGACTTCAAACCTGATCTATTAAAAATGCATATTCAAGCATTGAGTGCGGAAGGGATTGCCCAAAGGAAGTAGAGGTTCCCAGACATTCTCTGAAGTAAAGGTGGGTCGAAACAAGCATGAATTGTTGACTTCCCAGCAGATAACAATAATTCAATTGCTACTTTTCTTCAGAGAATATCTGGGCCCACGTCCCTTTTGCTCCCAGACTTCATATAATTTTTAATGGCTTCGATCAGTCCAGAATCCCTTTTACATAGAGGTCAGGCAATGGGTCTGACCGAGGCTAACTTTCCACGATACGCAGAATTTCGATCAACTCTGTTTTCACGCGGCACTTATTTGACTCATACACTGATCTGTTTTGACACGCGCTTTTGTGTCACGCTCTGTTATATATGACCAACGCTATTTCGTCGCCCGTCTGTTCTGGCCGGTGCTGTTTGGCGCACTCTTTGCCCCAAAATTTGGCGCGCCCTGGGCCCGATCCCAAGCCCAGTAGGTCTATTTATAAACCCATACCTGCCCACACGCTATAATATATTTATGCATTTATTCAATTATTTGTATCTAATTAATGCATTTTTTAAACTGTTTGCATACCAGAATATAGGTTGTTAATTGCGTTAAACTATGTTTATTATTATATTTGATTGGCATAGTATTGTATTGTTGCTGTGTAGACGTTCTCAGGATGTTAATAAAACTATAATTATTATTGTTAAATAAAATGATTGGATATTAAAAAATAATGGCTGGTCCTTAATGGTCGTATAGCCCTATATATTCTTTAAAAAAATGCCATTTAAATTTAAGCATGTATTTGTTCTAATAGAACTTTCACAAAGTTATATTTGATTAGGTATGTTTAAATTCAGTGTGTTTATTGTTGAATTGTATTGTTGAAATTAAACATATCAGTTTCTATGACTACCTATTAGATAAATGTTTTACTTCTGTTGTCCTTTCTGCGATTCTGTGCTGAGAATCTTAAGGCTGTAGATCACCCCCGCCATCTTGGTACGCACTTTCCATTGATTAACATGGGAATTGTTTTACTCGTCTTATACTTTTCAGGAGTATAGTTTTAACTTCTGTTTTCGCCCAGTTTATCGTCATGTTCTCTTTTACTCATGCTACTTTATAGAAATGCAATATTTTACACAGGAACAGTATAATTTCCCGTTAACATATTGTGATTTATATAACAAACTATTAATAATACATTATACTTATATATTTGGAGAAACTTCACAAACCAAAACTATGCAAGAGTCAAAATAATCACCAAGACAAATTCTGTGAAAGCAGAACTTAAATATTCTACATCCGAGAGGCATAAAATGAGTAAAACAATTCCCGTGTAAATCAATGGAAGGTGCGTACCAAGATGGCGGCGGTGATCTACAGCGTTAAAGATAAGTATTCTAATTTTAATTTCGCAGCTCAGTGGTAGAGAATTGACGTAGCATTCGGAAGGCCGTGGGTTCGATCCCAGCGGCCGACCATCCTGGCTGCGGTTTTCCCTTGGTTTTTCCTGTCACACCAGGCTAATGCTGGAATTTATTTTTACAGTAGAACTGTAAACGGGAATTTCAATATCAAACTCTGATTGGTTAAAATAATCCTACAGTGCTTACTTTTACTCATCTACCTGCAATACGAAACTTTTAATATTCAAGCATGAAATAGTTTATTTTACTATGTTTTTAAACATTTAATATACTTTCAAAACAATATACAAAAATGAAATTAGTTGCAAATAATAAAACTGTATGGAAACAATGTAAAATTCTTCAAAACTAGCCATAACTCAAAAAATTCTTTCACCTCGAAAAGTTCAACTGTTTTTGCTGCCATCTATCGGACACCAAATATTAAAATTCGTTAATGTTGAATAATACAGAATTATATGAAGCTTTAAGTAGTTCATTATAAGCCTAACATCAATAAAACTATTTTCCCGATGAAAACCTAAACGTGTTCAAACTAGTAATTAAAGAAATATATTTACCATCATTTGGACTATAACTATCTCTCTCCTTTTATATTTTGTTTCCCACGTTTGCCATCATTGTAACTGAAAATAGAGGAAGCTTCGCTCAACTCTCTGTCCACATAGATCACAAAAATTTCAGTAATATTTTCAAGGAGATTCAACTGTAAAATTACTTTCATTATCGCATTATTGGTCTACGACAAATCAGAAATTGATATAAGAACACGTATAGCATATGTTTCAGTAACGGTATGCGTTTAGCTCTCAACAACCAGAGCCGGTATGCCATACCGGTGCATACCGCCTCACTTCGACCACTGCTTCCGTGTCCTCTATATTTGCTCCATACTTTGCAAATTGTTCCATAAGCTTTTATATGCGCACAAAAACATTTTATTTTCTTTGACAAATTATAAATCAGAGAAGGCTCGCAGCGGACGATAAAATTAGAATATTTTGTCACTAAACACTGCCAATCAAAGCATTTTCTCTAGATTAAATTGTAATATTACATACGTCCAATGGTTTATTTAAACAACACTTTATATAACGGCATTATTTGACCTTAACCAGAAGTTAAGTTTGGCGCCGGGTAGATGGCAGTTGTACTGTTAGAGGTGAATGACTTTTTAAAATTACATTTCATTTTTAAGAAATATCAATTGATTTTATAGACTTATTAATTACAACTAATTTCGTGCTTGTGTGCTGTTTCAAATTTCAATAATATGTTAAACGTTTATGATATAATAACATTAAGTATTTCATACAAGAATGCATACTAAAGATTTTATGGAGTTTCTTCTGGTTATATGTTATGTAGCTAGACGAGTAATCAAACCTTAGCACCGTAGGATTATTTTAACAAAACAAAGCTTGACATTAAAATGCCCATTTACAGTTATACCGTAAAAGAAAAAAACTTGCTACCGGAATGACACCTTCAACATTGGCCCTGGCCGACACCTTCTCCAATACTTTACCCTCCCCTATCCCGGTCTGAGCCTTAGATGCCTAAAGATCTAAAATAAAATTCAATTTATGGTGTAATTATATCTAAACTTAAAATTTGGCAATTGTATTTAGAACTGCTTTTATGAAAAAAAAATATTTCTATCACTATAACTAGCGCTCCGAACTTTGGTTACAAAAAAATCCCTAAATATGACTTATGAAATGACCTCTGAAACGTAAAAGAGGCCCAGAAATTGTTAAAACGACTTCTAAACGAGTTTTCTATTTTCTGATTTGAATAGATTAATTGACAGAACACTTGGTCATTTTCTTTCCAGTCTCATGAATTTTACTTTAGAAATATTTGAGTAATTAACTGCTACAGGGTGCAGCAGAGCAAAAGTATGTTTTTCAAATGTATAGTACCTGGGAAAAAACGGGTGGAGGTTTCCGCCGCTTGCTAGTCGACAGCACGAATTGCGCAGTTTCACTAACCTGTTCCGTCGATGCGAGTGCGCATAGGAGTAGTCAATAGCGATGGCGCCTTGGACGTTTCGAAAAGTGTTTTTTTAAGAGAATAACACCGCAGTTACAGTAACTTCATCGCGCTATGTCGAAAAACTTAGCAGTTTCCGGAACTACGCAGACGAAGAATCAACATGCAGCAAATGTGGTTCCAACAAGATGGTACCACAGCACACACTGAGAAAAGTTTCTATTGGCTAAGAAGTCCAATACTAGTGTTGGCGCATTACATGGAGCATTATCGTGATAGAGATTGTCCAGAGGCCAATGTTTCAACGAACAACATCGCGTAGTCCCTGTTGGACATCCCTCTAAAAATCTTTAGTCGCCGCTCGACTCAGACACAGAAATTCATTATGTACTACTCCGTCACTATACTACAAAAATCACATAAAAATCACTAACCTTTCGACAACATAGTTATCCGTGGTTCAATGCATTTCATCTCCAGCATTTTATAACATTAAACAATTATGTTTTGTAATCTTTATTTTCTTCGTAAGTTCAACAATGTTCCAATTACATTCAAACTATATGGAACAATAGAAGAGTAAGGTGACCTGGAGTAGCCAGTATACACACGTGTAATATGGGGACTACTTAAGAAATCTTTAGCATTACATTTCGGACAGGATAACAACAACCGCTATTCTGTTCAAGTAAGCTCTTCATTTTCTTGTTTCTATTAAATCTCTCTTTATTTGTCTTTTACAGAACTCATAACTTCATTTCATGTTCTTTTAACATCAATTTTCTTTCTACTCCACTCTTAAATTTCTTGTTTATCCTAATTTCTTAAATCCAGTGAGGGTTCTACCTTAAATGTTGCTTCTACAGTAAGACATTCATTCTAACCTTTGAGAATTTATGCATCCTGGTGACCCGGCAAAGACCTTACCAGATGCATTCTTAAATTTCTTACATCTTCACTAAAGAAGACCCAAGACACCAGTGTGAGTTAAAGGGAAGGAGGTCCGTCGCCGGTCCCTTATAAACCCCTTTAACTGTGATCGCTGAGTGGAGGTCCCGGCGGCGAGGGTCATGGAGTCTTCTGGGGCAAAATCATCCGGAGGTAAAATAGCCCCCCATTCGGATCTCCGGCGGGGGGCTGCTCCAGGGGGCTCTATGAACAAAGGTAAAAAATCTAATCGCTCCACAGCTACAGGACGACGACATCCGCCGTCCACTACTGGGCAAGCACAGTGCAATAGTGCACCACAGAATCCCGATGATCCTCCCTTGCCTTCCACTAGCCAAGGATTTCGGAAACCTGATCCCGTTGAAAAGAAAATGAGGCAAGACATTTTATTCTTGAAGAGCAAAATAGCGTACAAGGAGGTTGACCATCGTATAATGGAGCAAACGATTCAAGAAGAAAAAGAAATCCAGTCGATTGATTTGACGAGAAGGTCCCCTCGAGAGCCACGACCCACAATTACTTCTGCTTCTCCACTGGCAAAATATGATCTAGAGACAAAAAAATCAATGAAGGAGGAATTGCCGAAATTGCAACAGGATCTAAGATGCCAAAAGACGAAATTGTATTACTACCTACTGAAAAGCGGAAGGTTAACTGAGAAAGACAAAGAAGAACTACAAGCTGAAACAACGAAAAACGCCCAGGAACGAGGTAAAAAAGTAGCCCAGGAGAAAGAAGAGGAGGAGGAGGAAGAAGAGGTAGCAGTACAACAGGAGGAAAGAAATGGAATAAAGTTGAAGAAAGTGGCCATGATGACTGCCACCTATGGCTTATGGTTATGGTTGAACTTGTAGCAACAAAAGGCAGAGCTGTCGTAGTCAAGAGGAGCTAACACAACGACTGGAAATAATAAGTTTCTTGTTTCAGTTGTGAAACAATCGGTAACTCATGATGGTTTGGATGGTCTTTGATAAATAGGGAGTACGTATGTGTTGTATTCGTTATAGATGGCCCCTTGTATTAATGTGAAGCTCAGTTGCGGTAAGCCACAAGTACTTGACAACAGAGTGAAAATATTGCCACATCTCCGTCTTGGAATTGTAATGTTAAACATTGTGGATCAAGACTACAAGTTTTAGTAGGTGGAATACATCGCCCTCTGGAAGAGTTCTGAATTTCTTTAGGACATTTCAAACTAAACAAGTATTGAGATAAGGAAGAAGATGAAGGATGAAGATATATTGACTCTATATGTCGAGTTGAGGAATGACGTATCACGAGAAGTATTAGAAAGAGCTTATTGATACAAGAGGCCATAATTAAATCACCATAAAAACTCTATAGATATAAAACCATATAAACCATATAAACACTCATTCATGCTAAGATTTTGACTTGTATTCTTTGGAAGTAGAAGCAGTACAAAATATTGAAATTTCTATTACACCAGAACAACCTCGGAAAAGAAAACAATACTCTTTCAAATGAAAGTAAAGAAATAAAGCCAAGCGCACCAAAAATGGCGAGGAAAAAACTATCGGAACTGTTATAAAACTGCAAGAAGAAACAATGAAGGACAAGAAAGATATTTTTGGAATACGAAATGTCAACAGAACAAGAGGAAGACACAATCAACAATGTTATTCATATAAGGCCAGGACCCACAGCCGCAAACAAGTCCCGTCAAACCACCTATTGTCTGTAGTGATTTGCACTGTTTTATTGTGACGAATTCTTGTGACTATTATTCAATATACCAATAAAAAAATTGTAACAACAGCAGCAGAAGTACAAAACACCTGAAGGAACCGTGAGAAACGTTTGTATGATAGAACTTGCAACACTACTAGGGATATTAGGTCTAGCTGGTGCCCTCAAAGACAATCATCTGGCCACCAAAGAAAAAAATATGTTCGATACGACTTTATGTGGAGATCGCTACAAGGCAACCATGTCAGAAAGGAGATTTAAGCTTTTGATAAACTGTCTCAGATTTGATAGTAAATTAACAAGAGACGAAAGGAAGGAAAACGATAAACTGGCAGCTGTGCCTGGCCTTTGGAAACTTCTTTTTCAAAGATGTAGAGAAAACTACAAGCCTGGGTCGTACTTGGCCATTGATGAGCAACTTGTTGGATTTGACGAAGATGGCTTTTCCGAATGTACATTCCTTCGAAGCCCAACAGGTATGAGATTAAAATTGTTATGATGTGTTACAATGCAACCAAATGTATAGTTGATGCGAAGGTTTATTTGGGGAATGGAACAGTGCCAACAAAACTCCCGTTACTGATTATTTTGTGAACGAGCTGATAAAAACCACTGAACATTTAAACAAGAACATCACCATGGACAATTGGTTCTCTAGCGTCTCACTGTTCAAAGAACTTCTCCAAAAGAACCTGACAGTAGTTGCAACTATGAAGATAAATAAATCAGAATTTAGAAACAAATTTACTGATAAGAAATTTCAGAATCTGCAAACAGGATCTTCAATGTTTCTGTTTGACAAATACCTGATAGCAGTCTCCTACAAACCAAACTAGAAGAAGATGCTGTGCTTATTGAGCACAATGAATGATGACGTCACTCTGAATGATGGCACAGCAACCCGGAGATGATGATGGCATATAATGTTACAAAGGGTGCTGTTGACAGCATGGACCAAATCTGTCAACATATAAACTGTGGTCGTAAAACAAAAACATGACCACCCTTGTTTCTTTTCTAACATGATGAGCATCAGTCTGGTGAATTTGGAGCGTAATTTATCTTCACAACAATTTTAGGATGAATGGAGTGAATTCCAAACCAATGTCAAGGCAAGACTTTTGCATAGACCTACACAAACAGTTAACAAGACCGTGGCAAGAGGCAAGACTAAGGGAAAGAACATTGACTCGAGACTTAAGGATGACAGTTGAAAAGGTCGAGACTACAGGAGGCACCACCAACACGTGACCAAAGGAGAGCAAAAAAATAGTGTGCTATTTGTGTTGTAAAGAAAAAGAGGATGACCACTACTCCCTGCCAATGTGGAAAGGCGATATGTGGAGAGCACCAGAAAAAGATTTTTCCCGCCGGCACCCAAATGCAAGTGTGAAACTTCGCCACTCTCGTATTGACTATACCTTTTTCTTCTACAAACTTTAAGCAAAAAGCAAGTTTTAACTGAAAAATGTTTGTACAGAAGCTCTAAAATATACAAGCTTTTAACTCCACTTGTATACTCGTATTATTCATTTAGTCAAATAAAATAATTTGCGTAATAGCAGTAAGTAGATCGTTTCAAAAGAACAAATAAAATGTTCCTAAAACAATATGATAATAAATTGGCATTATAATACCATGATTTGTCCTTCGTTATAGCCTACACGTCAATCTGACGTGTCCCTACCTTTAACGTACACGCCGATAATTACATTTCTATGGTTAAAGACAGAAAAATAAACATAACAGGGAAAGGGTATATAAATGGTGAGCTATACCAAAAACGAATTCGTAATAGTTGTGTTCGTTATCTACCGCCATCTATTATTCAGCTGCGGAAAGAATTTCAAAGTTCTTGGTAGATGTCTCTAGTCTACAGGTTTATTTAATTGCAAAAGTTCTACATTAGCGAAGTGTAGAATGGCATAGCTAATTTAATGGTAACGTGCCAAAACAGACTAACTACATTTTGAGTTTTCTCCAGTACTAAATACATTTAATCATAGTTGCAAGAAACGAACGATGTCTGGCGGTTTTTACAATAATTAAGACCTTAGGTTAATAAAACCCAAGCAAGGTTCCTTGAAGGAGAGGTTGCCTGATGGGAGGTAAACAAACGTCGCACGTGACGTCACTGAAGGCCACTTTCTCCCTGCATGCATACACATACAAGTAAAAAATATACCTAAATTAATAAAAAGAACGAAGATATCCTTTGATACACACATAAACGAGGGAAAAGAAATGCTCAAGAAATATTAGTCTGCAATCACTCTAACATATGGGGAGGGAAGTGTCTGAGATTTAATCACTTTTGATTACAAGGGGAGGGGAGAGGTATAAGAGCTGATTGCATAATCAAAAGAGTTTTTTTTTTTCTTTTACTGTCGTTATTTCAAGCACATACCGTTGCCAACGCTGCTCGTGAATAGTGGTCAAACATTGAAATCTAGACATAGCTTATACCTGCATTTTTGGAACAGTTTAATGTCACTTTCAAATGCAAAAGCTCCAAAAAGCTGTTTGAAAACATAGTTTGTTTTTTGATTACGTAATATTAGAGGATGGGGTCTGATGATTGATTACTTTCGATTACAAGAGAGAGACCAAGCCAAAATGATGATTAGGTAGTATTTGAACGATCCCCGAATATGTCACAATAATTGATATTAATTAGTTCAAATCAGTTAGAAAAAAAAAAAAAAAAAAAAAAAGCGAATTTGAATTACTGAAAATACGAGGCAAGCCTTGCAATCAAATGACCAAGTGGTCGCTTTAACACCTGAAAAGTGACCTTACAGTCAATCTATAGAAAAATAAAGTTCAGATTCGTTGACAGTGACCTCGAAACTAACAGATCAGGTTGATTTCATTCTTCCTCATAATGCCTTATTGACACCGACACAAATGCAATAGGGTTTCCTTTACAGGGACCGCTAAAAATGATGAAAAGAATGCTCAAAGCTGTGATGAAAAGACAAAATAAGGTTCTTTTGTTTCAATAATTTCTTTCAAAACATTGACTTCATTTCTTAAAAATTCGACCTCTTTCTCAAACAAAACTACACTCGCAGCACACAATAAAGAAAAAATAAACACACCAATTTATTTTAAAAAGCATCCGAAAGCAAGCGGACAAAGGAACTGTATAATATTCATCTGGTGCCAACAGCCAACTGACCTTCAGTAACGTCACGCAGCGTTGTTTACTTTCAACAAGGCAACCTGCCTTTCTAGGAACGTTGAATAAAATCTACTCGTTTATGTGATTTGAAATAAAAGAAACTATAATTCTTTCGACAGACGTAATTCAAATTTGTTTCAAGCGTGTCATATAAAGTTTCTAAATGCTTATATCAAGTTTGCCTTGTTAAGTCTTCAAGCTTAAATGAAGCTTGAATCAAACTTATCAGTTGGCACAATGTGAAACAGGCGTGCCATGACAGTACCGATCAAATATGTCAACACAACTGACTAAGTCCAGCTTGAGTTAAACTTTCATTATCAAATCAACTTAGTACAGTCAATTTCAAACTTGAATCAATCTTGTTATATCATTCGAAAAAACACAAGTGAAAATCAAGCTTGTCGTAAGCTTGGCATGCTATGTGGGATGGGTAGAAAGGTCGTATCAGGTCTTGTTAAACCATGTACCTTTCGTTCAGCAATTTGTCACGTATTCAACGATACGAGTTCTCATTGCTACTTTATTAGCTTTTGACACTGGAGTCCATCACTTCTAAATTTAAATACCTTGTCAGTTAGCATGGCGATGCTGGACCACTTCCTTAATTTTGAGCTTCCACGTGTATTCGAACCCGGAACCACTTTTTTTTAAGTTTCCTTTACAGTAGTTTTAGTGTGTAGTAGCCCAGTAGCATGCCAGCTTGCAACAATGTTGTCAGTCACTTGCTTTGAGCTTGTCAAGCTTGGTTTTGTGTTGAACCTAATAAACAAGCACGTAAAAACATGCTGGAACAACATAACTAGCTTGTTTCAACACCATTATTGCTAGTTGTTGTATCTAGACTAATGCAAGCTTGTTGAAACAACCAGTTCTGCCAAAAAAGTTTGTTATACTTGAAAATCTATTCGTGTTTTGTTTCTTATGGAATGACGTTCTCGTCTCAGTGCAGTGCAGTTCCATCGCGTGCCAGGGCTGTTTTCCCCGTAAGCTAATCTCTCGCCAGCTCTAACCTTGTTTCTCCTACCATCTCTTTCGATCTGATGAACATAGTATAAATAGTGCTTGGAAAGCGAACTACGCCGAGTGGTTTCGTAGTCTGGTGATTTCAGCATCAGATCAGCGTGCCAGTGGTCCTTCGTTCAATTCCCGTCCAAACCAGGTTAACGTTTTAATTTGTATTTAAAAAAAAAAAGAAGTACATGTGTTCTTTTCTTTCTTGTCCTGCCAAGACTATTTAAAACTTGATTCTTGTAAAATAAATTACTGGATTCAACCTTGTTTAAGGATTTTAGCTCGACTTGCTAAGCTTGTGTTATCACACTTGTCAAAGGAAGTGTGAGTCATTTTTGAGGCAAGTCAAAGTTGCTATGTGGGAATGTTAAGAGTGGCGGCTCGTCAGGTGAAGTTACTGAAGTGACACTTCACTTGTTATTTTCATATGCATTAAGTAAATTAGCATTAATATGTTTTATTTGGGCCTCATCTAAGACAACATCTTCTTAGATCGAATAGTGTCATTATCGGTAAGTCCGAACATCCAGGAATGTGTTGCTATTTGGGAAACGAAACCCCACTGGTGTTAATGTAATGTAAGTTTTACTTTCACGCGTCTCTTTACACTTCACGGAGCTATGTTGGATTTAGTGAAACGTATGGTTTCTGTTAACAATATGTTTAGGTTGCTTCTTCTGCATTTTTTTTAGCAGATATGAAAAAAAAGTGTTCTCTTATTTTCAATATGTACGTCTGCCGGTAACGCAGGCTAGCGCCTAAATAAAACCAAATACAGAGAAAGTGGATTCAGATTTTGGTACAGCGACCCCGATTTATTAGGCCGATTTGAATATGGCGACGCTACCAATATCCAGTTATGGTAATTTTGTACTATATGCACTCCCGTTTCGTTAATGAAAGCAGGTAGGGAAAACCCAGATAGCAAAGAAAATTTGCATCAGAATTTAAAGAAAATTGCGACAACAAATGAAAATTTATGAATCTAAGTTTCTCATGGCAAATGTGAACATTGTGAATCTAACATTGTCCTGGCAAATGTCAACATACTTACCATCTGTACTTAGATAAATCCTTGTGCTTAAATTTCGTAGTTCACTTGGAAAATGGTATTCAACGCAAGCCTTGCTGCAGATATTAAAAGTTTCAGTGACTGTGGGTGAATTTGAACACGAGATCTTCCGGTTTGAGGCCCGAGTTCCGACCACTTTGCTACTAAAATGCGACTACCGTCATACTGTTGGTATGTCCTGAACATTGACATGGAGAAGACTTAAGAATAATTTATAACATTTATTGGTTCTTCACTGAGCAGGCGAAACGAAACAAAAAGATAATGAAAGTAATGTAACTATCATCTCTTCAAGAAGAGTAGTAATATGCAAGGCATGCTGAAAGATATATTTAAAAAATCTAAATGTTGCGTTGCAGATCAACTTAGCGAAGCCGATCTCTATAGCTGTGTAGACCAGGGTGTAGGACAGCAGTCCGTGCCACCAATCCCAACAAGGGTCATGAATGATAGTGGATTTACAAAAGAGCGTTGCACTTGTAGCCTATAATCAAGACGAACCAAAGACAATCATTACTTTAAAAAACTGGCCTTTAAAAAATAAAGTTTACAAAGTTTATTTGTCAACTAAATCAAATAGAAGCGAAAGCATCCCTTATTCATTTCAAGTTTATGGTCTAATGTTGTCCACGAGACGAGACGAGACAGTGAAATGGCTATAGAGAACGAGACGAGATAGAGCTCTTGTAATGTAAAATATACATTGTTTTCGAGACGAGACACTCTCTGAAGAAGACATTTTCGAGACGAGACAGCCTAAATCGTCTCAGAGCCTCGCAACACTATATAAGCCAGAGTTATCTGAGCAGGTTCTTTTTCATTGAACGATCAACTAGTGGTATTGTTTCTTAGTCTTTTGTTTTAAATCATATAAACAATTCTTAGCGACAATCATGCTCGTCACAATACGAGTCACATATTGAAAGCAAAACCCTATTCCATCTTATATCATCACGACCAACATTTATGTTTATTTCTTTGGTAAATACACTATTAAAATATTTCCAACCTAAAAAACAAAAGGCCTATTTCACCAGCAATAACTACTTGTAATAACCTCCATAATCTTAAACTTCGTTCTTCTTACTCGAACAATCTGGCGATAGTAAATACTATTAGTTTCGCCGATTTATATATCGGCTTCATCAGGTAAGAAAGGAAGAGTAAGAAAATCTGCAGGAATAAAAAAAAAGCCGTCCACCAAGTCTGGACTAAAATGGTGCTGCTGAGCGGAAATAAGGTAAGTACAATGTTGCCGCATTGTATTGTGAAATGGAAAGTTGTAACCAGATATTGGAACAAAAGGACTAGGTGGGAAAACTGTATGTTTGGTTATATTTAGCGGGTTATGTATTAAATGTTTAATAAGATTTAACATGAGAAGGGGGGGGGGGAAGGTTGAACCAAAATACATGTTTAAAAAAGAATTGTGTTCATTTATTGTATTTTATTTATTATGTCAAATCACGAATCTAGTTGACTTCTTACCGTCCGGGCTAAATCGCCAGAAGAAACAAAAACAAAAATGTTGAACCCATAAAACAAAGTTCTCGGACGACATATGACATTGTTTACATACTCTTGTATTTGTCAATTAAGGATTAGAATTCCCATTTACTGAGAATATGTTCCATGTCTATGAAAGCAAGCGATCAAGATGGCGACATACACACACTTGATGTCTAATCAACACCCTTTCATCTACCCTATAGCAGCCTGAGCCATAGATGCCTAACGTTAAAGTCCATAAATAAACTTTAAATTCTTAATATATACGTACCTTAAGTATCTTTCTTCCGCAAGCATATAATGAAAATATTTTTTATCTCGCGATCCCATTATCACCCCAAATCATCTCATTATCATTCTCGTGGTAGCTGTAATGAAGAATAACCAATATATAACATTTTTTTTTTTTTAATTTTGAGATGTCTGATTTTGATAAAATCAAATCTGAAAAATTCGAGATAATTTTCGAGAAACAAAATTTTCTGCAATTCTTTCAAGTGACATATCAAACGAAATCTTATTACAAGAGCTTTAAAATGAACCCTCTCTGAGCTCTCTAGCACTAACCATTGATGAGTAATAAGACATTTTGTAACTTAACAACACGCTACATTTTACTGTTTTTGAAGGCTAATAGAACTGAAACCACTGCGTTAAAAAATCTGAAAATAATAATAATTTTATATACTCCACGGATACAAGCAATAAACAAAAAATCATACAAATCTGAGAGGGTAATGTGTGTTGATTTCACATGGAATGGCCCGACACAAACATCAAATGAGAAATAGCCGGCACACTATCAGCGACAAAGAACGAAGCTGCAAATCGCCAGAATCTCTTATTGCAAGGACGCAGACCTAGGCTAGACCATAGTTTAGGCTAAGCTGGTGCGTTTGAAAATTAATGTTTAAGCCTAAGCCTAACTTACACTAGGGCTACAATAATTTTAACAAACTTAAACAACTAAAATTTAAACAATAATTTCATTTAAGCCTGACCCCATGACCCTCCTCCTCAGCTAATGAAACTTACCTCTGTATATACACATACAATTGTCGCTATTATGTTTCGCCCTTCGCCGTAGAGAAACGCTTATTATCAACTATTAGCAAAGTTTCATGTAATTATACGGTGGGCAATCCCCTGCACGTACACTTTGAGTCTTTGACTACTTTAAAGTTACGTCGCTACATCTTATGATTTATGGTTCATGAAATATTTTTTTAAACATAGGTTGACAACACTGATAAATGGATTCCTGGGGAGCTGGAGCATCCACAGTATGTTCCTATTGTGTCAAACAATGTTTACGAAAAGTTTGGTACTCCTATGACTAAAATAATGGAAGCAATTTGTGGAACAAAATAATTTCGTAACAAATAGGCTGGCAACACTGGTTAATGGTTTGCTTGGCAACGTAAGTCTTCTCAGTGTTTTTTTGTATTGTGTCGAATAATGTTTATGCCAAACAATTGATTTTTAGAAAATGGGTTTGCAACACTAAACCACTGTAGCAATCACGAAATTTTAAGGGGTTTTCTGAGCTTGTTTAGTGAAGAACTTTCGAACGACACCTCAAGCACCTCTCTACACCTTAGCCCCAGTTCACACATGCGGTGCGGGAGCCGCATATACAGTTCACACATGCTGCGGTTTGTCTGCGAACACTCTGCGGCGTCAAGGACGAATCTGAGTTAAAGAACTATTGCAATGGATGCGCGCGTTCGTACAATAGTACAAATAATTTTCTTAGGTATGAAATTTCAACTTTCTTTTTTTATTCAAATTGAGAACATGCTGGTTCTAAAATAAGATCAGTAGTCCTATTTCCAAACCGATATGTTTTTATTTAAAATGAAATAATGTTGATATTTCATTTGTACGAAAATTATTTCTCAGTGCGAAAATAAAAACTGCTTTATTAATTTTAAGAAATGGTATTTTACAGTGCATTTACGAGCAAGAAAATTCGTAGACAATTCCATCCATATTATTATTATTATTTTCATTGGAATTTTCCTACCATATAGTGAGAATATTGTACCTGCAAGTGTGGAAATTTTCAAGTTCTGACGGTATTTTCATGTAGGTGAGACTGACGGTTTATATGGGGAGGGGGTTTGCTGCAGGGTTGGCTGGTTTTAAACCAGTTTTTTTCTTCAAAATATCAATTGGTTTAAACCAATAAATAAATAAATAATAGCAAAAATGCCACAAATAGTGTGAACTTCATGGTGACGATTTCACATATTAAACCATCTTCGATAATTTAATATAATTTTTGCTTTGTTATCAAGGGATCCCGGGTTCGAGTCCAGGTGGTGGACAATCTCCCTCAGGTGCAAATCGAGGAATGGTTCGGATTCCACTTTGAGCTTTAGCTGTAGGTTCTGTCCTTCATAACCTCGCTGCTGCATAAGAACATTAAGGAGAAACAAACTTATTTCTATCCATCCATATGTAATATAAAAAATAAAGCAAAGTTTTTAAACAAAAAACTTTTTTTGGGGGGAAGGGGCAGTTTTTGCCAACCTTTTTCGAGATTAATATCAAGGAAGTTGAAATTGAAAATATTCAGAACTGTCATTCTGAAGGTAATACTTTACGGTTGCGAAAGTTGGAGTACGACCTTAGCAGATGAACATAAATTACGGGTGTTTGAAATTAAGGTCTCGAGAAAAATATACGGGGCAAAACGGGAGGAGATGACTGGAGGAGACTGCATAATAAAGAACTCCACGGAGTGTACGACTCACTTGATGTTGTAAGAATAATTAAATCGCGACGACTAAAATTGGCAGGCCATGTAGTTTGGATGAAAAAAAAACAGACTATATTCCATCTTGATTGGAAAGCCGGAGGGAAAGAGACCGTTGGGAAGATGGAGACGACGTTGGGAGGACAATATTAGAAGGGATCTTGGAGAAATAAGTGTCTGTAGTGAAATCTGGCTTCATCTTGCCCAGGATAGAGCCCGGTGGCGATCGCTTGTTACTGTGGCGATGAACTTGCGAGTTCCGTAAGCCATAGAGCAAGTAAGTAAGGATAACATCATTTTTCAATACAAAATAAGTATTCCAGTTATACCTCCAATTACCATTTAAAATAATAAACTTAATATTAAGAATTTTAAAATAGAGTATGATGTGTGTGTGTGATATGTGAATGATGAACAATGTAAGAAAACAGATGTGTATAAGTGGGAAGGAAACAAATATAAATAGAGACATAAACACATATAAAGTTACATAAATAAAGCAACAATTAAAAACAAATAAAACTATTATCAATAA
>JAGDQP010035348.1:0-19635 GCA_022664845.1 Lepisma saccharinum
ACAGCATGTAACAGGAACAAAGGAACTTGGCGCGAAGTGGCAAGGTTTATGATCCTCAAGCTATAAGGGTGGTGGGGATCCTAAAACCCACTACGTCCACCGCCACCAACCTTAAGGCTGTTGCCAGCTCGCGCCAAGTTCCTTTGTTCCTGTTACATGCTGTCACCAAGGAACTTGGCTCATCCGTCTCCCATTTCACACCTTTTTAGGGCTAAAGAACTTGGCTCCACTTTTTGCACCTCTGGTGTTTTTGTTCGGATATAAATTACATGACCTATAATCCCCGCCGCCTGACTAAAGGAGTTAATTCGTGCACTGCTTGTGTTTTTTCTGGAGTTTCGTGCATAACATCGATAAAGACCATTTAGAAAATAAGAAAGAATGAAAGAAAAAATTAAAACGTATTTTCTGTCGTTTATCCCTCGTAACGCCAAGATCGGGTCAAAAATGACACATACGGTCAAAATATTATTTTTGACCATTAGTCATTAAATGGAAGAGTGAAATTCGATGCGTAATCCGCATACTGTCAGCAATGTAATCGCTTCATTTGCAAGAATCAGAATACAACAGATACGGTGTGCTTTACATTTGAGAGTGACAGAGCAAGGTAGTTTGATCTGATAGCTTTATATGTGTAAATAAGTAAGAGACTCATGGTACATTTATTTTTGTGCAGCCATTAAAATGGTTACAAGGTTAATATGATGTATTAGTTTTTTTCTGTATTTTTTATTATTTTGTAGTATCTACTTGAAAAAATATAATAAATAAATGAAATACAATGCAATAAATACAGTACAATGAATACACCCATACTCTAAAATACCTTGATTTTGAACAAGTACTTTATTTCATACGAGAAATATACATGCACCGAAAATGACTCATCTTGGCGTTCCGTGAGATGAAATTATCTTGGCGTTCCAAGGGTTAAGGATCATTCATCGTTATTTTACCATATACAAACATAATTTAAGAAAAAGAAATACATACAAGAAAAATAAGCGACAAGAAGAACTCACAAAAGTAGGAGTAGACTTGCACTTGGAAATTTATCCTTCAAACTGCTGTTTGGGTGCAATTATTGTTTACTGTTAATACCGTAATTTTGAATTAATACATCTGTAACATATAGATAGTGAAACTGTACACAGCGGGTAAAAAAGTATTTGGACAAATTCAACAAAGAGGAAGAACGGACTGTATCACACGTAAACCTTGGCCCATTTCGAAATCTCGTGCACTTTTATGATAATTTGGATGCCTTAAAGAGAATACTATAGACCTAACTACCACTCGATACGCCTGTAAGGTAACAGACAACGAAAGAGTGAAGACTACGTAAATTCATCTAAAAAAATGTACTTGGGCAACCCTCATACTACTCTCGAAATAAATGTTCTACGTATCCTTTTGTGTACAAGAGCAATCTAAGTAATGTATTGAAGTAAACCACACGGTGTCAGGCAAGCTAAGCTTGTTGGAAAGTCATGCTTTACCGTTGGATCATAAAGAAACATAAAACAGCGCAATTATTGCGGAATAGAATCCGTTCTGACTAACCAAGACAACGAACTGCCCGGAATGAAACCTATATTCTTTATTCTGTGAACAAAACTCAAAGAATTAGTGCAAAAGATTTGGCTATTTCACTCGTCTATGATATGTAAGTTAAGGTTACACCACAAACAATCCAAAATTCATTGAAAAAATTGGGATTTAGAATTACTGGCCACTCCATTACTAATTACAAAACCCCAAATCACAACAGACCATCCAACATTTTTACCAATTGAAGCAGTGTTCTGCTTTCTGAAAACTTCGTTCTTCTTTCGCCACACGTCCTGATATCCAACACTACAAGTTTATCTTCGTTTCATACTAGGAAAACAAAAACTTTTTCCGAAATTCCGGGCACTCATGTATATATTTTGTTTTTTCTGGAAAATTAGAACTTCTTTCTTCTGCTTTCTTCTGACATGTGTGCTTTGTTTCTGGCTACACATCTTCTGAATCCCACTTTTTTGTTCACATCTACACATCTGTAACATTAACTTTCATATGCTGCGTAAGTGAAGTAGCAAAATCTATTATTTCTAATTCTTTGAGTTTTGTTCACAGAATGAAGAATGTAGGTTTCATTCCGGGCAGTTAGTTTCCTTAGTTGACCAGAACGAATCCCTAATAATTGTTCTGTGTTATGTTTCTTCATGGTGTATCCAACGCTAGAGCATGACTTTCCAACAAGCTTGGCTATGTCTTAGTACCTTTTATCTTCCGCACGTAATTTTTAATTTAAGTGAACAGTTCCAATGTTGTTCAACTCACTTTATTCCCCATGCTGCTTCTTTATGCCCGACACGGTGTGGATTGCTTCAATACACCACGCAGAGTGCTTTTGTACACAATAGGGTAAATAAAACATTTCTGTCGAGGGTAGTATGGGGTTGTTCAAACACCTTTTTTTGCGATTAATTTACGTAGTTGTCACTCTTTCGTTGCCTGTTACAGGTGTATCGAGTACTAGTTATTTCTATAGCATTCTGTCTAAGGTATCCAAATTATCATAAATGGGCAAGAGATTTCGAAATAGGCCATGTTTTGTGTGTGATATGTCTGTTTTTTCTCTTTGTTCAACTTGTCCAAATATTTTTTTTCTCACTGTAGGTGAAACAGAAGCTTCTTGAACCATGTCTGTCGAGATCGAGAACCGTGAATTAGAAGAAGAAAAACAATATTTGTCCAATAAAGCAGTAGCGCGGCGGAAGGATAAGCCGGACAGAAAGAGAACCACATTTGGAAAAGCTGAATAACTCCTCTGCATAGACTAACATTAGTTTTTGTTATTTCTTAAGTTTATTTTCTAGTAACAGCAGAAATTTTGTTCTTATTAGTTAGAACATAATATGCTTTAGTGAGATTTTTAACGTTATACAGACATTGTTAAATTCTGTAATAGCTGGGCCTGAGGAAGCATTCATAATGACTATATGTATACTATGATATGTGTTGTTTTATGAATATACAATATTTGGCAAAATCTGAATTGGATTTGTATCATATATGCCTTATTAGACCCTTATCTGGCAACGAAAAATATCTTAAATATCTTAGCCCCCCGAAAGTTACAGAGAAATCGTCGCCCTTGACTGAAACGTAGGAAACTGATACACCTATGAGACTATAAAGTTTTGGCTTTTTTGTGGTTATTAAAGTAAAATCAACCTTGTTAGAAAGCTGTGTTTTCTTTATATAATATGTAGTGCAAGTGTGCAACACGTGTAATACCCAAAGATGGGAATTGCAATATCCTGAACCACAAGTATACGAGAAATTAATTGAAGGTGAAAAGCATATTTTTGGTAGAGTACGTATAATTCTCATTTTGCAAATATGTTTGATTTTAAAATGTATAAAAACTTAAATAATGGTCCAGTTTATTTGTAATTTTAATACATTACTCATTAGCGCTAAGAAAATTATGTTCTTTTTATTATTTGATCACACATTTGTAGACCATCAGCGAGGTACAAACGCATCCTACTTGGTTGTTAATGTCGTAAAACATGTTGATTGGAAAGATTTAAAGATCCTTCGGAGTGAAAGAGTCTATATAAAACTTACCCCCTAGATTCTCAAAACACGAGTAAAATTTGCCAGCTACATAGCAAGGATGTTCTTGATTTGCAGCTTCTTGATTTTCGAGAATTTCAATTGGGTCAAGAACTTTCATTGTCATGGAAGTGGAATTATGCTTTCTAAAAATCAGACGAAGGCAATCACTTTCTGGCGTGCGTCTGCTGAACTTTGTTTCCAATTTCCACGTTCCTTCCATCTAAAAGAAAAAAAAACTAATAAGCTTATTTATTAATGATGTGCTTATTTATAGTAATACATATTCGAAACTACAAAGTGTACAAAAACGAGGTAACAGAAGTAATAAAAAGCTAATATGTATTGAAGAAGGCATGTTTCTATTCAAGGTAGAAAATCTTATGAAAGTCTAAACATCAAATAATGTGACATATTCAAAATGTTGTATGAAAATTTGTTACCTATATTAGTATTGGGTATACATGGTCAGTATTTCTCTTAATTTTCTAAGCTTTTAAAAAATTAAAATATATAAAATCTTGGAAATACTTTAGTTTTGAAACTACAAAGTGTACAAAAACGAGGTAACGGAAGAAATGAAAAGCTAATATGTATTGCAGAAGGCATTCATTTTTTTTAAAAAAAATATTTTTTCTCTACTGATACTCTACTGTAACTTTCTGATTAGTACATTTATTCCCACAAGATGACAACACACTAAAGTTTAAGTTCAGCGTATAAGCCCTTATTTTAAAAAGACGTTTGATTTAATTCAGAAATAATACACAATAAAAATTTAAGAACATTATCTATCTTAACTTTCTATGTACGATTATTGTAATTATATTTATTTCGTAGTTATGGCGAAGAGAAACATCTTACAAAACATTCTGTTAAGGTAGATTTCATAGCACAAGAAAATTAAGAAAAATACTGACCATGGATCCCCAATACTAATATAGTTAACAAATTTTCATACATTTTGAATATGTCACATTATTTGATGTTTTGATTTTCAAAAGAGTTTCTACCTTAAATAGAAACATGCCTTCTTCAATACACAATAGCTTTTTATTTCTTCCGTTACCTCGTTTTTAACACTATGTAGTTTCAGAAGTTTAAAATATTAGGAACACTATAAACGTTTCATATATTTTAATTGTCAAATGAGTTTGTACGTAGAACAGAAACATGTTCATTTTTCAATAAATTCTTACCTTTTATTTCTTCAATTAGCTCGTTTTCTACAGTTTGTAGTTTAACAACATTAAAGTATTAAATACACAATAGTTTCTACACCGAATCGAAACATGTCTTGTTCGTTTCACAATATTTAATTTTCTAAAAAAATTCTGCATATGTTTTACTTTGAACTTTCAATAATGTGCTTAATTATAGTAATAATTAAGAGGGATCACACAAATCCCTAGTCACGAAGCTGAAGTTTATTCTATCACATATTGTAAAGCGTCTTGCTATAACTTTACGATTTCAAACTTTGCACGTCATGATTTCTTTCAAGTTTCACATTACACACTTTCCAATTTAAAGTTCACTGCAAGTTTCACATAAATAATACAATTTAAAGTTTAGTGCAGCTTTATCTGAAGTTTGGTCTATCAGATATTCTAAAGCGGGTAGCTGTAAATTTGCGATTTCAATCATTGAACATTAAAGTTTGTTATAAGTTTCACATTGCAAACTTTCAAATTCAAAATTTACCTTGTGTAAGTAGCTCAAAAGAGCATGTAGGATGGATTTTTTTTTTTCAATTGATACCATAAGCTAAAGAATGAAACACTTAGATCCTTATATCTCACACACTTAGTTTCTTCCATGTGTTTTCATTCTTCAGGTTTATTTTTTATCAGTGTAGGCCTAACGTCAGCTTATATATTTTTATTAAGTTGAATAGTCGATGTGATCGTAGAAGGAGGCACATCAATTTTTACACATTTATATTCTCTTTTATTCTGTACATAATCCCTTCATCTCAATGTTGCTCTACCAATCTTTCTAAAAATAAGATTTCTAACAAGTTTAACTTTTCAAGCCTATAGTAAATTTGCTGTACGTTTTCACCCTTGTAATGTCCATATCACTACAAAGTACAAAGCACTTAATGTGATACCTAGGGAGAAGTGACTTGAGCATCATATTAAATCATCTTATACAAGAATCAAATGATGTTTGAGATTTACAATTCCAACAAATAATAACGCAAAGCATCAAGTTTAATGAAAGCTAGTATCATATGTCTATCTTCAAGAAGTTTCCGTTTAACTGTATTCCTTAGAAAAAAGTACAATAATATGAAATATTCGACAACATCCGCTCATTCACTCGCCGCACCCACGGTTGCATTCGCTCTGATGGTGGCCTCATTGAAAACATATTGTACAATTATGATACTATCAGGATAGCAGCTTATTGCTAAAGGATAACAACGAAGATCGCAAAGACATCACTCTGTGGTAAGTACATTTCATACATTTTGGATTTGAATTAATTTATGATCTGTAGGCTCTTTTCTTGTCAATCCCAACAAGTATTAGAAGCATGGTATTCTACAAACGAAACTCTCTGACTTCCTTATTTGCAGCTCAAGAATAAAGTTACAATGGTTCCTCTCTTACAGAAAATTCGCGGATTATTATTATTGTTATTATTAACTACTAGCGGTAATAGTATGGTTACAAATGTAGTAACACTTTCCAACTAGTTTCTAGTTTTACCTGCACCTGAAGGATCCACATAATTACGTATGTACGGTGATGTCCCTCAGGGTGCTTTCTCTAGTGGAATGGAATGCGAAAGGTAGCGGTCGGTGCCTCTGTTCAGTGTATTGCCCCGGTGTTCGCATTATGGGACAGGGAATACATGAACATTCTGAACACCTTATGTTCATCTTGAGCGGGACACAAAAACGAACCGTCTCGCTTGTGCTTATTTCATGTCTCCGATCGTAGCTACTAGTTTCCACCACGCCGTTACGCTATTGTTTTTTTTTACCCGTGTTCAGTAGACAGCCAACTGCAATTGAACTCTCGCTATTGGATGTGAACAGCAATTCCGTCTTTCCCAATTTCGATTTCAACATTTTAAGGTATCATATTTAACCTTACGAATTCAGAGAGAATCATATGATAATATATCCCTTCACAAGATTATGTACGTTCTATCAACTAGATTTGGCATTTGACATGAACGTTCCTTGTTATTTTCAATGTCAAGTCATTTCGGTTGATACATTACGTTTTGTGAATTTAATTTTCAATTTGTAATTTCTAATGTTTTTAGTCAATCATGATAGGGCGATTTTCGGTTCCAGTGTACAGTTCTAAATGATGACAAGGTTCCATGGCTCAGCCGGGATTCTTCACCGAAGCATCGTGGCCAGCACATTTCTCACCCCACCAACGGGATCACCTTACGTTGCATCTGCTATTCACAGAAACATCGCCATTCCATTGAGAAATGATCCACTGTCTCTTCTGGGAGCAATATTCTAACTGTTGGTTGAATCATTGTTACTCATACTCTTGATAGTTATGTAGTACCGCACGGTTTTAAAATTGCTCCTCATACGAAATCTACTTGAGATATCGACATGTGGTAAACGAATTATTGTTAAATGTCTAGAAGTTGTCTCATTTATACTGTTTTTGACCCTACTTTACTGGGAAGAATTTTTGGGAATCTCCTTTTCCTTTGGGGAATCCCTTGCGCTCTGCTTGTAGGATTTTCAAATATGCATTTTTTGATAACCCAGGTATGACTTCCACTAATATTTTCTCAACCGCCTACTCTCTGATTTTTCGTATGTCACACAATCAGCTCTGAAGTTCATTTCCCCACTCTTTCGACAGCCTATAGATCCGAAAGTACTGAATATTCGACCCTCGTTTTTTCCTTTCAACTTTTTCTTAGTTCGATCTCAGGTACTCACGCTTAAGGGAACACCCTGCATATGCACAGTAAAACACACTTGTTTTATCAGTGAAAAGAGCTTTTGCAGTGTTGTAGACTTTATATATGATTCCAAACGACATTCAAATTTGATTATATGGATGAAAAATTAATCATAGTGTTAATTAGTACTGCTAGTAACTACGAAATCATTATTCAAATAGAAATACATTTTTAAACAGTAAAATATAAAACCTCTGGCTAGGGGTATGGTGTTAGTGTGTTGAATATTCCCTTAAATGACATTGAAACTTGATTATCTCAATAAAACATTACTCATGGTATGAGTTACGTAGTAATGGTGATGTTGAAATTATTAATGAAACAGAAATATAATTTTAAAAAAGTAATAAAAACATTTTAAAGATATATTTTCTCAAACAATTCATACTAAAATGTAAAAAATAAAGTTGTTTTTGCATGACTAAAAAGAAAAACGGGGGCGCACTAGCATACACAGTCATTTTATATATTGTTAAATTGGCGTACCCCATGTTTTCTTTTTAGTTATGCATAAACAAAATTATCTTTTACCTTTTAAAGTGCGAATTGTTTAAGAAAAGTATGTCTTTAAAATGTTTTGTTTAGTTATTTCGGTGTTCGGATACTTTTTCTCAAGCTAATGTTTTGAAATCTCAATCCTAAAGTTATCTGCAACCAGTGAAACGCAACATCGTTGCAGGCTATTATTTATTTTAAGATAAAGAAGTCCATATTAAAAGAAATATTAAAATATGCTTTTAAAATATATAAATATATGAAAGTAGCAAAATGGATTATTGTATTGTTACCCGACTTAATTGCTGTTCAAACTTTCATCATTAAATGACGTCGGGCAATGAGTCAAATTAGCGTTGCAAGATTTGAGGATACCACGAACCATTATGAACTAAAGAAACGAATGTAAAAACGTTAAAATATAAAACCTAATAAAAACCCTGGCTAGGAAAAAAAACATAAATAATCACTTTTTCTTTTCTCTTCCACACGTTTTTTCCTAGTGCCCACAGGTGCATACTGTTACAACTCTACACATTATTGGTCAGGTGTAAACGATTTTAAGATTAACAAAAGAAGAGGAAGCAAATAGTTCTTGTGCGATATGAACTTAGATTATATAAACTCAGAATAGAGCCCACCTACTAAATTAGTATTCACTGTCTTAATTAACATATCTGGAGCATAACAGAACAAACAAAATTACTGTAATCATCATTATAATTAATTAAGCGTGTTGTATCTGAGCAGTTTTTAACATATGTAACCAATAAGAATAACGTTATGAAAAGTAGAATAACAAATTCGTCCATTACCTCATCAATTGATGGTAAAGACGGCCAATCGTTTACGCAGTTATGTGAAGTTCCATTGCGCTTTTCCCTTCTTGAATCATGTTCCTTGAAACGTCTCTCAGATGTCACAGATCGTCGAAGAATTGGTTCATCTTCAAACAGGAGGTATTCATCATCACTTAAATTAGTGTTGAATTCTGAGGAAATTTCTCTTAACACATTTGCTTGAATAGCAAGGAATTGGAAGAATATGCAGTATATAGGAAAACGAACATTCATTTTTCTGAAGTGTTAAGTGACGTTGACAGACTCGTCTCACTTCTAACTATTCAAAATAGTCTGTCAGGAAGATTTGTTACAATTCAATATTCTAATTGAACTGCTTTTGTCTCCTTCCACTGATTATTTATAATCACTATCGGTACCAAACAGCGAATATATGTCAGATAAATTGAGGCTTCGTAATTCAGTTATCAGTAAACAGAAAATACACATGTTCGCGGAATCATTTTTATCTGCTTCCACTGGCTGGTTGTGTTTCCTTTTGCAGATCAGACAATGGAGTTTAAAGTTCAATACCTTTTCTGATAGCAGCCCATTCCTGTTTATCAAATTTATTTGATAATTTCACCATGAACGTGACATAATTAAACCGCAATACCATGCTTGTACTCAGGGACGGGCTGGTAGCCAAAGGGCCTTCTGGTAATCAGTGACGTCGCGTATTAACGTTCACAAGAGCACGTGAACTGCCAACTATTTTAGAATTATTATTATTATTATTTTCGTTTCAGATTGTGTTTCTTCTCTAAAGATTTAAAAACACACCACATTTTAAATTGTTACACTGAGGCATAGGTATACAGTTCGTTTATCAAGTTCTTATTACTCTCCATTGTTTCCAGTTCACATTTCGTTTGTGAACGTGTTGCCCCATATGCGCTTAACTGGCGTTAGGCCTAACTTATAACATTGTGTATATGGGACCTCGGCGTGCACAATCCTAGAGTGAACGAAGATAGCAGAAGAACAGGGCTGAGCACTGTTGCTAACTCTGCTTGACTTTTCCACCCGTTCTCGTGTTTAAAATGTAATCAAATCTTCTGGCAGAAGCAAGGATAAACGTTCATTACATATCAAAATCGCAATATACACAATAAATCGTTTATGGACGAAGATATTAAACGCCTAAATAACATAATGTTGCATCCCTATTTACATAAAATTGTTTGAGTTCCAGTATCAGTAATAAACGAAGAGCTAATGAACAGTATCAAGCAGTTTGCAACTTTGTGTAAACAATAAACAACCATTTTTTTAGTGTGTTGTGCGGGATATTGAAGGAATTTTCGAAACTAACTTATTCGTTTCGTCATTAAAGATTTATTAATAGAAAAGGAGGCATTTCATAAAACATGTATTTTTCAACACATTCCATTGCGTAATAAACTCTCAATCTTTTGCGCTTAACTATCTTTAAGGAAGCAATTTAGGCCAAAGAGGCTACTCCTAACCCCCTCATACCTAAAAGTGCCAAAATACGAGATCTGAAGAGTGATATAGTGAGTTTCTTTTATTTTGTGAGAAATATCGTAATTTTGTGTGCTGCAAGAAGTAGATTAATATAATTTCTGTTCACCAATCACAATCCTCAGATACCTTATAAGGAAGAGAGAAAAGATTGCCTACTTTAGTGAGGTATTTTATAATATTGAACACCGATTTGAATGAGTGTTTTTTCCACGTTTGAATGAAGTGTGTTGTGAAGCTGTGCTGAAGTGAACATTGTTTCAGTGTGTTTAGTGTACTGGTGCGTAGTGCGTTACTGCCATCAACATGAATTCGGTTCATAGATTGCAATCGGTGTTTTTTAAATAAGTTGACAGAATCTGAAATACTCGAAATGAAAACTTTGGGTCCTCATCAGCCGAACCTAACTCTGAATGAGGAAGTGAAAGGTAAAGCTCATACATATCGTCGCACTTGTAATAGTGATTGGTACAAAAAGCACAAGTGGCTTACAGGATGTGACGTAAAAATGGCATTGTTTTGTTTTCCCTGCCTGTTGTTTGAAGGGGATTTCCAGTGGACTCGAACAGGTTCTACGAAACTCTTCAAAATCACGGTAACAATTCCGATGTCCACTTCAGAAGCAGAAAGATGTTTTCCGACATTAAAGCGTATTAAGACTTTTCTAAGAAATACGATGACACAAGATCGTCTCAGCGCCCTGGCAATGCTGTCCATTGAAAAGCAGTTGCTAAGGAAAATGCAGGACTTCAACCAAAGAGTTATAGATAAGTTTGCTGCCCAGAAAAACAGAAGAATGGACTTCATATACAAATAAAGGTAAGAAGGATATATTTAATTTCTTCTTATTATTATTATTATTTTGTGTATGTATTTACTGTGAAAGACAATTTTCAATTGTATACTCTCGTGGAAAACTGCTCTGAGATACAATCGTCGCTGCACCGTCGAGCTTTCGAACCTGCATACCTCAAAAAGCGAGATAATTCCTTAGCAGTCCTACTACTTATTTTTGTGTGGAGTTCCTTTTTTTTCTTAGCTCAGTATATAGTGTAAATAAGTTATGGAGATCTATAGTTCTATTTTCTACTTAACACATTGGGAAATGGTTTCAGGCTATCGAACGATGTGTTTTCTTGTTCTTGTACTTTCTTCGTTGCTCTTTGGAGCAGAGATTCTGCCAGGACTTTCAGTTTTGAGGGGTTCAAATAAAAATTGCGAGGGTGTAACTGGAATTTTGCACGGTTTCTATTATTTTTACCGTGAAAATTCATATTTGGGATACGCTCGATAATTTGGGGGTGACACCCCCGAAAAGGGGGTCTGGCAGAATCACTGGTTGTGAACTACCAACTTTCAAGCCCACGAGACGCCACTGCTGGTAATACCTAATATATTAAAGCAATGTGCACTTACCATTTCATTTTACATTGCTCTTCTTTGCGATTTGTAAGGGTCCTAAAGTAGGGTCCTGTTGAAGTTATAGCTTCAGCACTGCCCTTATCTTGCTCAAAATTACTAATTTTGGATGACCGGCAATACTTAACGCTACCAGTAATAGGAAAAGTAGTTTTCTGTACGCTTCCAAGACAAAAGGAACGACGGGGCCCAGCCGAGAATACCCGTGTTCTCGGACTGGCCAGTCCGCCCCAGCTTGTACTACGAAAGAAAGGAAATTCTATCTCTTTCTCCTTCCGATGACACACTTATACGGTTGCGGGTTGCCTATATCTATAGCTTTGCTACCGCCAATACGTACGCATCCAGCTACACTTGCTGTTTCTGTTCAAGGATAAAATATACCTAACACAAGCTTTTGTTAACCAGAGTTCGTTATTTCAAAATTATATAGCGTAACGTGGACATATCCATAAACTTACATACACACCCCTGTAACTATCTTTGGGGACTCTCTACTGAATCAAGAATCAAACAATACAGGTACCGTTAAAACAAATAAGATGGATGGTTTATTTACATAATGAAGAAGTTCAAATCACCTGACCTATGTTATCCCCATGGGTATCACCTTACAATCATTTCTGGGGTATAGAGTGGATTGAGGGAAGATGCCCATCGGGGAAAGATGCCTACAGTAATGTAATTCCATAACTATGATCCTAGATGGCAAACTTGTAAGATGGGCATCACATGAATAGTTACGAAGGATTCTTTCATTTACTCCAGTCTCTCACAATTTATAAGACAGAACAATATACAAATATAGGGGTTGACTTCCCGGTAGAACCGAAATTGAATGTAGACCACTATTTTTAATCTTGTAAAGACTTGTTAGTTAATTGGCCTGAGCCTTAGATGCCTAAAGGCCATAAATAAATTTCAAATTTCAACGTATCAGTTGAGCATATTATTATTATCACTATTTTGTGCACATCATTGATCTTGTGTAGGTAGCAATTAAGACAGGTTTAAAGACTTATACAAGAAGCTTTCCATCTACACTTAAATGTTGCTAACATTTAAGGCAGTGCTCCTGTCTGGTTAGGTATCTGGAGAAAGCGGTGAGGTAAGATGACGCGGAATAGGGTGGACGGGATAGTGAATTTTTTTATTGTGATGTTAACTGTTCACAAGTTCAGTAAGTCTTAATATTATGCAGTTGAAGTCATAAAAGAAGAAATACAAAGTTATCTTGCAACGTCAAAAGCCAGTACATTTAGTGATACAACTGAATCCCAAAACCATCCTCCAATGCCAAAACCCGGTACATCCAGTGATACTACATGACAAAATAATCACAAAACAATGTCTGAAAAATGATTCATTAGACTCATTTCTACTAATTACAAATTCACTAGTATCAAAAGCATAGGAAAGATGGCCAACAACCTATTTTATCATTCGAAAATACTTAATTGAAAGCAAAAAGTCTGCAGAAAAAAACTTCAAGGCTAATTCACACATAGGGTGCCGTGCCCATGCCATGCTCCGTCCGTGCCATGGCCGCGACCATTCACACATAGGGTGCTGTTATCATGCCGTGCCGTATTTCCTTGCTTCATTTATTATTATTTTTTAACAATATTATTATTGAATAAATATAATTCTCAGGACCTTCCGATTGCTAAATTGACACTACCAACTGATCCCAACGGTCGCAAGGCATAACTTACACTACGGCCGTTACTGTTCAGTTTTTTACCTATATCGGCCCAAATTTATCTTTCACAAGATTACTATCATAGTCTTTGTGTTGTAAGTTGTATAAACATTTGTGCTCATGCACCAACATTATCAATTGCTCTTCATTCGTTTTTGACACACAGACTTGCTCAAGAATAATCAACTACAGACTGGTCGAGGAAAGCCGAAGTATCGCGGCCGACAAGCCGCGAACGGGATCTCTTTAGGATGGCACTGTCGGGGTGTGGCACGGAACAGGCACGGCACTATATGTGTAAATTAAAAAAGACAATTCAATGCCTTTTCAAGGTCACAGTCTGAAAAGAAACTTCATGGACTGTGGCACAGCACTGTATGTGTGACTTATCCTTATGCCGTTCCCATGCCGTGCCGTGCTTTCTACACAAGTTTCAATGATGGTTTGCAAGAAGGAAGATGTTATTGCGACCGGGAAGATTCATTTTTAAGACGGCACTGTTGGGCATGGCCAGGGCACGGCACCGTATGTGTGAATAAGGCTTGAGGTTCCAAGCATATGGCTTATAATTTCTTCCAAACTTCCTCTTCATCATTATCGCCATATGCAACTTGCTTATGTTCTACAACAGTGACGATTCCATTACTGACATTGAAAATGAATTTATTAAGTTTCTAGAATCATCTACAGAAGACTGGACAAAACGTGACAAATACATAAAACGGTTCGATGGAACTCGTTCAACTTATCCAGACAAGTTAAAGAGAGGAAAGCAGGTGATCACGTACCGTTAAGAAGAAGCTAAGATATGAGAAATTGTTCTTCTATTCGTATTATACTCATTTACTCTTCCATTGCGTCATCTTACTCACCCCGGTGCCTAAAACCTACATTTGTGGATCCGTGTTGATATTACATAATGGTCCAGAACCTAGCCATTGTATGTTTATGTTCTTTGTAAAGGATTAAAATTTCATATAATCCATTTTTGAAGTAAACAAAAATGACAGCTTCTTTCCGTTGACTTAAAATGTGCGCCATCTGACCCCTTTACATGTTGTGAAAGAACTACTCAGTATACTTTCTAAAGGGCTGTAGCGAATGTTATGCAATCTGTCACGTGGAGACGAAGCAAGTCCTTTGAAGAAGAAAAAATATAATTTTTATCCTATTTTTTTTCTAATAAGTAAACAGTTTAGAATAGGACTAAATTCCAAGATAGACTAGAAAATGAACTTGAATAGGTTAGTTTTGAACATCAAGTACTTCCTTAGACTGTATCACAAGGAAGCTAAGTGTGTAGCGAATTCATGTCCATTGCCTGAATTTGAAGAATATACAGTACTATCTAGATTAATAAACAGCTTTTTTGTTTGTTTTGTTTATTAATAAGTGAACTTCACACCAATTCCTAAATCAAAACACTATTTTGGTCTAAAAAAAACACGTGTTTTCGTTAAACACCAGGCTTTCGGTTCCTTATGAACATGTTTTTGTTCTGAACAGGAGTACGTGTTCATGCAAAAATTTTGTTTCTGTTTAAACTCTAATCACCGTCGGTTTTCACTAGAGTTCTTACTAAACGCATTTGTATTCATATATAAAACTTTGTATTAGCTAAATTGTTTGGGTTTTCAAAAGCAAACCAAAAGCCGAGATGTGAACAAATAGCCAGTCCTTAGGGAATTTCCTTAGAATTTGTTCCTCTATTTTGTGTTCAGTATGAAATCCAGAATTTTGATGGATGATGATTCGGTGCTATAAAGGAATACACGAACAACCACTGTATCCATATCTTATTAATGAACGGAAGAGAGCGCAAACTAAAATCTTTAACAGTTATACTGATAGTTCCGAAAACGAAGTGACCGGTTCTGACATATTCCGCCATTACAATTTTGAACATACTGGCGCAGTTCAGTCAACAATTTAACAGAAATAAATAAGGAAAAACCCAAATGCTGCAAATGAATCATCCAGACATGGCCAAATATCAAAGGTTTGGTAGGGTTTCCAATACCATCGATTATTTAGGAATACGGTGGGCAGTCAATATTAAAAAAAAAACCATAACCATTAACGCGCAAATCTGTCTCAACGCATAATTCGTGAAATTAAAAAGTACATGAGATGCTTTGAAACGTTTTTAGCTCGTACACGATTCATAAATTGTTATATACTTAAGTCAGGCAACGCATCTCCTGCAATTATTTCCACTGCCACAAACACAGGCTATTATTGCACAATGGACGGTTAGGCTATTGTGGCAATCGCATATATTTCCAACTCATATAAATACTTGCCACATTGTAACCAAAGATGGAGGTTTAGATATCATGTATAGATATCCACAGATAGAAATGTTATTTCTATAGTCCCATATCTGTAGATATTTATTCTAACTACCAAATATACTACTGATATCTCGTATTAAACTTCATCGTTTTCGAAGCACAGACCTCTACCATATCTATATTTAACAAGAGTTGCATAATGTTTCGTGGAAAGCATGCCGTTCTTACCTTATTACATCGGATCTCTCTTCGACGCAGAAGGTTTCATAGTGTCTTCTCTTTATAATATCCCGACAAACACTACGAAGATGTTAACATCAAAGAAGGGAAGATACAGACAGCTATGATGTGCGAAAACACCAACAGATGGCGGTCTATTACGTAGCAGGAATTAAAAAGTCTGGTCAGAGACACCACTCTTTCCCCCAACTCAGAGATGACAAACTTCCGTCGCGAGAAAATCTTGCAGGGGGTCAGAAAACGTGAGTTGTAATCTGGAAATATGCTTGCGCCGTATCTGCTGAGGTTACCTAGGGCTGTGAAAACTGTCAAAAACATCAAGTTAATGAAGAGCAGGGGACAGCACTACCTGCAACTTTCATCGACACCACTACTCCCTAATTAATTACGGGGTTTATTAATTGGATGGGAAGGGGGAAGGAGAGACAGATGGCTCTTTTCCTAAAACGTCAAAAGGAAAAAGGGAAGAGCAAGGAAAGTCTTGTCTACCATATGGTCTGTTCATTTAACTTATCTATAAGCAACTTATACAGAGACAGTGTAATTCAAACAGTGCAGTGGTGTTGTGGTTTTCGAAGCAGCACTGAGGGAGGCAACCGGGTTCGAGTCTAACTATTCGCCATCCTGATCTAGGTTTTTCAAGGTTTTCCAGTGTGATGGTCGATAACTTTGTTATTCCTTACCGAATCCAAGCTAGTATAAGATTCTTAATATAGATTCAATACATTATCAAGTATAGCATGTTCATACTGAAGAATGATATTGTATTAATCACAGAGATAATTGCTGGATTAAATTATAAAATATGAAAAATATAAGGTACAAAAGGTAATATGTAAACAAAATGTCGGAAAACTTGCCGCAAGTTTGATCATTAATTATTTAACATATTGATGCTATTGACTATTGCATAGAGTATACACTGTATGGACAAAAAAGTTGGTACCATATTGATCATTGATTATTTATCATATTATTTTCGTTGGCCACTGTATAAATCATAGTTATTAATATCATTTAAGGTATGCAGTCATTAAAAAATGTCGATCTCATGGAACGTACGGCGCAATCGTGTACAGGAAAAGCCGTCCCTAAGAAAAATCGGATCGACGCATGCAACACACACGGTGATCGCGCACATGAAAACACGCCCTAATATTTTTGGGTTTATTGTACTTTTATTGTAAAAATTGGTCCGTTAATTCGGTTTTTTTACTGTATTTTTGGGGTGAATTGTAGTAGTATGACGTAAATATATCTAAAACTACGTAATATGTTCCTAATAAATTAGCACATACTATATATACGTTATAGGTAGCTAAATCAAAAGGGGGTCTCATGGTATTATTCCGCGGGTCCACAGGTTCGAAATTCCCCCCTCTTTGCGATAATTGCAGAATTATTCTACTATAGCCGGACGCTGGGATCGATCCCAGGACCACTCGAATGCTAAGCTAATGAGCAATGGTCACGGCTGGTCGGTTAAAACATCATTATGATAAATTTTGAGAACACTTTCGTTAAGAAATATATCTGGTGTAGTAAAAAGTAATCCATTATTTTTGCATGACATTGAAAGGCTTGACTTACCATAGTTAGAATGATCCGATTTAGGTCACATATGCCCCGTTTTGTTTGATAACGTGTTGCCATTTGGAAGGTAAGGTCATGATGCCTCTCTCATAGAAGCCCTTGTCCCTATTGGCAAAAAATTGAGACAGTCGATGATCACAAGCCTCTCTTGACGCGAATTTTGCACCAGGAAACGTGTTCGCCATGGACAGGAACAGATGGTAATCACTCGGTGCCAGGTCCGGACTATAAGGTGGATGCATAAGAACCTAACAACCAAGCTCCCGGAGCTTCTGGCGAGTCACTATCGATGTGTGTGGCCTGGCGTTGTCCTGGTGGAACACAATGCCTCTCCTATTGGCCAAAGCTGGCCGCTTCTGGGCGATTGCTGCCTTCAGACGGTCCAATTGTCCCGTAAAGGAGTCTTTAAAACAAAAGTAAAAATTGTTGGAGGGCTTTTACTGTTAAGAGAGCCTACAGGCCATATACAAAGACCCTTGCAGTACCATTTTCCAATTAGAATATGTTACCTCAGGTGACATTAGAGATAGAGAATTGGAAAGTTGATCCTGTCTTAGATTCATGGAGCTAAGCGTCCTTAATTCGAAGTAATTTGGTAAAAAAAAATATATAAGAAAAATATGCAATACAAAGACGAAAAAGTTAAAGGCATGACGGGGAACGTATTAGGCTAAACCAATATATTGTCTTAAAATTTAAGCTGGGAGGGAAAGATTTTTAGCACACATTCTACTTAATTCCATATTTCTCTTTATTTTGGTCGGAGCAGTTTTCATGCAGGCACAAAAGAGTTTTCTTGATTTACAAAAAACAGTTCACTTTAAAAGATTTTGGTCGATTCTCTAAAACATTTTGTATTTAAAATACCTAGAAAATTTAAATCTTTCTACATTGTAACTCCATTGGTAGAAAATAATATCGGGTCATATTATGCGGCACAAAAACGAATTTAGCTTCGCAAACGGAGTAAATCAATAGTACAATTGAAATTATTTTATCTGAAAACAGGTTCAGAGAATGTACTTGAACCCGACATGTCACTCATGCAGAAATAATATATTTTAGTACCTCAAGCATTACTTTTACACGATTATATGGTAGAAATAGTGAATCCAAACGCCACGAAGGTAGTTTTACCTAAACATACATTTTAGTCATGACAGAACAAGCTGCGACACTACCTTCACAAACTTATGGTAACAAAGATGAGGAAAGTCTGTCAGAGGAAGAACTGAAATTCTTACAAAAGGACACAAAATTTGATCCTTCTAGTATAAAAATAAAATTAAATAGACCTAAAGATTTGCGTAACAAAATTCTAAAATCGTGTCATCTCTACGCCGAAGCTTTTATGTGGGATGAGAAGCTTGTTGGCAAGGTGAAACACTATCAACATTGTATATTACTGAAAAATCCGATTTGCTTCCGTGAAAAACAATATCTAGTGCGCATTCAATTGTATAAGGAGTCTAATGTCACATAAACCTTTTATTGGATCAAGGATGGATAAGAACGTCACAAACTTGTTGGAATAATCCAGTAATTCTTCATATCAATCTATTTATATACTCTGGCTTGGTTTCTTTTAGATCCTTCCTTTAATAAATCCTATTACAATATAAAAATTGTCGGCCTCAATAGTGGTATGGGAAATGGATGCTCAGCTCCAACGGAACGGACCTACTACTTAATGTGGGGTCCGAACCATGGTTATATTTGAATCCGACGAAATATAAATGTACAGACATCAATATACAATTCCAGTCACCACTAATCCCCACCTTCTCCATCAGCCTTCAAGTAACTGCATTATAGAACCTCGCCACAAGCCCTTTGGTTTCGAAAAAAACGGATCTTAGATCATGAAATAGTTTGAAATAAGAATTGAAGCTTTCCTGGCGGCGAATATTATAGGGATGTTCTCGGGATATCAGCCAGGTGAAGTCCGACGATAGAGCCGACGTTTCAAGAACAGACATTGTTCTCATCTTCAGGGCAC